>BGPR01022743.1:1678-25013 GCA_013235015.1 Araneus ventricosus | reverse complement strand
GTGTATAAACGACGCATAACCAAAGCTTTGCGTCGCATAAACGAAGCACTTTATCATTACAATGAATATGGATGAATCGACCGCGATGAAACGATGTATAAAATATATAAACGACGCATAACCAGTTTTGCGTCGCATAAACGAAGCACTTTATCATTGTGATGAACACGAAATGAATTCCGGGACTGCGATGAAGCGACGTGTATAAATGAGAAGTGTATAAACGACGCATAACCAAAGCTTGCGTCGCATAAACGAAGCACTTTATCATTAGAATATGGAGATGAATCGGGACCGTGATGAAACGACGTATAAATGGAGAAATGCATAAAACGACGTATAACAGAAGCTTTGCGTCGGGCGAACGAAGCACTTTATCATTACAATGAATATGGATGAATCGACTGCGATGAAACCATCGGCAAATGAGATAGTGGCAAACGACGCATAACCAAAGCTTTGCGCGTCGCATAAACGAAGCACTTTATCACGCATGAAGGCGGATGAATCGGGACTGTGATGAAACGACGTATAAATGAGAAGTGGCAAACGACGCATAACCAAAGCCAGTCGCATAAACGAAGCACTTATCATTACAATGAATATGGATGAATCGGGATTCGGTGACGAAACGACGTATAAATGAGAAAATGGCAAAACGACGTATAACAGAAGCTTTCGCTGCATGAACGAAGTTAATTTTATCATTGGCTACAAATGAATATGGATGAATCGCGATGAAACGACATATAAATGAAAAATAAAACGACGCATAACCAAAGCTTTTGCGTCGTATAAACGGCTACCCTTTACTCACATGATGAACGGGACTGCGATGAAACGACATATAAATGAAAAATGTATAAACGACGCATAACCAAAGCTTTGCGTCGTATGAACGAAGCACTTTATCATTACGATGAATCGGGACTGCGATGAAACGACATATAAATGAAAAATGTATAAACGACGCATAACCAAAGCTTTGCGTCAGCGAACGAAGCACCATTTCACATTACGATGAATCGGGACCAAGCGTGAGGAAAACGACCCATAAATGAGAAGTGTATAAACGACGCATAACCAAAGTTATGTCGCATAAACGGAAGCTAACTTTATCATTACCGAAGTCGGATTGAACTGGACCAAGGACAAAACGACACATAAAATGAAAAAAAATACAAACAAACGACGCATAACCAAAGCTTTGCGTCGTATGAACGAAGCACTTTATCATTACGATGAATCGGGACTGCGATGAAACGACGTATAAATGAGAAGTGTATAAACGACGCATAACCAAAGCTTCTACATCCATACAACGAAGCACTTTATCATTACAATGAATAGGAAATGAATCGGGACCGCGATGAAACGACATATAAATGAAAAAATGTATAAACGACGATAAATCAGTGCTTCTTGCGTCGTATAAACGAAGCACTTTATCATTGTGATGAACGTTGCAATGAATCGCGATGAACGACGTATAGTCGAGAAAGTATGCGAGACGCATGTAAATTAAAGCTTTGCGTCGTTTATGAAGCACTTCATCACACAGGATGAACACAAATGAATCGGGACTGCGATGAAGCGACGCATAACGAGAAGTGTATAAACAACGCATAACCGTAAAAGCTTTGCGTCGCATAAACGAAGCACTTTATCATTACAATACGAATGAATCGGACTGTGACGAAACGACGCATAATTGAGAAACGCATAAACGGTGATGATTTGCCTGTTATTACTTTTATCGGATTCCCCATGCTCATTTGATGTCAATTAAATGTGTATCATGACCAGATATGGCTTTTGCAACATGATTTAATCAATCAACTAATCATGCTCGTTTATTTTATAAGCCCAAAGCAAATCTAATTATTCAATCTTACACGTTTCCTTTTAACCAACTTCATAATGTAAAGCTTCGTCAGGCATGAAATCGACGAGGTCTGACCTTGCAATTTTTTAGATCGAAAATGTATATATTTTTTCCCTTTTTTTTCCCCTTCTGAATCATTGTGAATCAATCACGATGAGCTCACACTTTATCATTAGATGAACGCGAATGAATCGACCGCGTGATGAAACGACGCATAGAGAAGTGTATATAAACGATGCATAACCAAAGCTTTGGTGTCGTATAAACGAAGCACTTTATCATTACGATGAATCTAACTGCGATGCGAAACGATCGGCAATGAGAAGCGTATAACGACGCATAACCAAAGCTTGCGTCGCAGCAACCAGCTTATTCTCGATTACAAATGAATAGGAATGAATCGGGACTGCGAGAAACATTATATAAATGAAAAATGCATAAACGACGCATAACCAGGCGCTTTGCGTCGTATAAACGAAGCACTTATCAGGATGAACGCAGAATGAATTGGGACTGGATTAATATAGATGAAACGACGTATAGTCGAGAGAAGTGTATAAACGACGGCAATAAAGCTTTGCGTCAGCGATACGAAGCACTTTATCATTGTGATGAACACAAACGGGACTGCGATGAAGTTAATGGCAAATGAGAAGTGTATAAACAACGCATAACCAAAGCTTTGCGTCGCATAAACGGTGAAGCACTTTATCATTACAATGTCGAATACGAAATGAATCGACTGTGATGAAACGACGTATAAATGAGAAACGTATAAACGGTGATTTACTGTTATTGCATTTATCGATTCCCCATGCTCATTTTGATGTCAACTAAATGTGCGGGGCATCATGACCAGATATGGCTTTTGCAACATGATTTCAATCAATCAACTAATCATGCCTATTTTATGCTTCTCCAAAGCAAATTCAATTATTCAATCTTACACGTTTCCTTTTAACCAACTTCATAATGTAAAGCTTCGTCAGTATGAAATCGGACGAGGTCTGACCTTTACCTTAGATCGAAAAATGTGGTATTTTTTTTCCCTTTTTTTTTTTCCCTGAACATATTTTTGTTAGGAAAACATACAAATATTTTTATATATTTTTCTTTAAAATGAGATCCGCCAGCTCCCCCGTCTAACTGTCTCGAAGGAGACTTATTTTTGTGTTAGGAAATTGTAATACGAGTATCCTAAAAATCATGCTGTGTCAGTCGGCTATTCGTGACTAATTATCGTTTTTGAAATAAACCTTTGACTTGAATCAAAATAACTAAAAAATACCGAGAAAGATGGCAAAACCAAATCCTGTTCATTGTGTAGTAGAACGCATAAACGGAGAGAAGAGATATTCAAACATATATTTCGCAATGTTTTCATTAGATGATGCGAATTGAAACCAGCGGGAGTGTTCTCTCCTAAACTTTCTCGTATACTTCCCCAAAAAAGGTGCTGCTTCTCCCTCCCCGTAAGTGTGACTAAAAAAAAAATTGAAACTCTACTGTTATCCAGAATCCAGTGACGCCATCGGAAGGTTTATTATAGTGATTGAAAATATCGAGGTAAAGAATCAAATTCAAAGAGATGCCTGCCGATTAAAAAACGCATATCTATCGCACCTGCTAGGTTTCACTCTTTGCCGTCTCAAGGACAACCAATTGACTAGCGTCTGTATCCAAACTCTTTCCCTATGGATGGGCGACCCATTCAAGTAGTAGTTTCGTAGGTGGGGAAGTTTCCACAAGGAGGACACACTCGGAATACTTGGGAAAGGGTTTGGGATCGAGCATTCTCTAGTAGACGCTAGCAGTTATAGGAGAACACCGTGCCGGGAATGAGATTAATAGTTAATTCATGCTGAAAATAATGATATTTAGGAAGTGAATTACAGATATGTCGAGATTTTTGGTAAGTTAATGATGATTTCCTGCTGCAATATCTTCTTTAAAAAAACAGCATTAAAAAAATCATATTGTGCAAAATTAAATTGGTTCATCTGAGTCCCAAAAAACCAAGTTTGACAGTATTTTATAGTTTCACATAATGTTTCAAATAATTTACTCTAAGGATTCATAAATACAATCTTATAACGTGCCGACCCCTCAATCACATAAGAACTGTGAATATTATGACTAGAACAAATGTTAGTTTTAATAATTTTATCTTGAAATGTATCAACTGCTGCAATATTGAAGGTAATGTAATATGTTAAAGAAATTGTTGTATGAAAACAAACCAATATCCAATTCTTATTCTAGTTTGACTTCTTTATTTGATGTGATTAGATTTAGTTTATTCTATATACACAAAGTTTTAAGAAAGTGAGTTTTAAGCATGTTAAACCTTTTGCATGGCAACTAAATTTTACGAAATTTCAGTAGATAAGCAGAGAAGTCTTGAATAAATAAAATGAGTTATTGATTCTAATAGTAAAAGTTTTATGCAAAATCCAAACCTGTGTTACCTATATCACTTTTATATATATATAAAGTAAAAACAGCATTAAAATGAATCCACAAAAGTAAACACTTTTTTTTAAGTAAGACCAGCAATACGTAACTAAACGAAGCAATAGTTCTCATTTATACGTCGTTTCATCACAGTCCCGATTCATCCATATTCATTGTAATGATAAAGTGCTTCGTTTATGCGACGCAAAGCTTTGGTTATGCGTCGTTTATACACTTCTCATTTATACGTCGTTTCATCGCAGTCCCGATTCATCCATATTCATTGTAATGATAAATAACTTCGTTCATACGACGCAAAGCTTTGGTTAGACGTCGCTTCCCCCGTTCCAAAGTGTGAAAATTTCCTCCTTTCTAGTAGTTGAACTGTGATATATCAGATCTGTGAGATATCAAGACTTCGAAATTATTCACGATGGATGAATTATTAGAAGACAAATTGTCTGTCGCTGATTGAAGCGATGATGATGTTATTCCACCTTTCTTTAAAGATGCGATGGACTCCACTGAAAAACTTCGAACTCATTTCTTTTGTCAAAAAGAATAGTGAAAAAACATTCAATGAGCTTAATGATGTGGGTGTCAGGGATGGCCAACAAAACACTGCTTCTTTCAATGAAAAGATTTAATGATGAATTCAAATGACAGTTAGATGACCAATAAAATGAAATGATTAGCTATGTACAGATGATGAACACAAAGAAATAATCGTAGTTGCATAATCCTGCATCTTCTCGTCTTTAGAAGTGTCTTTTGGAGCAGGCGTCATTTTTAACATCCCGTCTGGATGCCAGATCGTCAACTGACCAGTTCTCCTTAGATCCGCTAGACGCGCGGCGGGAATGACGTGGGCTGCCGTCAGTCTGGTACCACAATCTCGGCCTTCCTGGATTCGGCTGGTCCTCCAGACGACACTGCAATTATACAAACAAAACAGAGAGAAAAAGAAACACAACAGAAATCAAAAATTACAGAGTTCTGAAAAAAGTTCATGATATTAGAGTTCCGACATCGTGTTCCAGGGTTTCAAGTATTCAGCACGTGTTGTCGTAAAATTGGGTCCTTCGTGGTTTCCTTCTTTGATAACGTCGTAGGTATTTCCTCCTTTTGCTCTAGTGATACTGTAGGGTCCAAAATACTTCGGCTTAAGTTTCAGGTGTGGTCCAAACTGAGTTCTTTTGATGGCAACAAGATCTCCAACTCTGTAGGGTTTTGCTTCTCGTCTTCTTAAATTGTACGTTTTCCTGTTTTCTTCTTGAATTTTGAAGATTTGCTGCTTCGCATGCTTTCTTAGTTCTTCTCTTTGAGCTTCAAAATTGGCTTGGAATTCAGCTTCGACCATTTCTTTGAGCTTATCTAAGCCTCCAGTATTCATCTTAGTACCTTAAGCAATTCGAAAGGTGTGGTGTCGATACTTCGTTGATAGGTGGGATTTATCGTTTGCTGTAGTTCATTTGTGAACTTATACCACTTGTTTGGATTTTCCAGGGATAATTTTGAAAGAACTGATATCATGGTCTGGTTGATACGTTCAATCTGTCCATTGGCTCTTGGCAGGTCAGTCGTAATTGCATGATGTTTTATTTCTTCTTTGGCACAATAATCGGCAAAATCACCAGAGGTAAAAGCTGTACCTCTATCAGAGATTATTTGGAAAGGGCTTCCAAACACAGCTTTTTGAATTTCCAACTTTGCTATCACTTCAGCTGATGTTGTGCTCTTTGTAGGATAAATCCATACAAATTTAGTAAATGCGTCGATGATTGCCAAAACATATTTATAATTTTTATTCGTACTCTCCAAAGGTCACAGATGATCGATGTGATACGTGTGCAACGGCGTGTCTTCTTTTTGTAACGGGTGCAGAAGACCCTCCTTCTTTCCTCTTTTCTGATTTATCAGGATAAAATGGACGCAGTTGGATATGATGTTTTCTACCTTTTGTCTAAGTTTCGGGATGTAATAATAGTCTTGAAGGTGTTTCTCGGTGTATTTAACTCCAGTATGTCCTTTTTCATGTGCATTTCTTATAATTTCGGTTTGCATGCTGTCAGGCACAATTACTAATTCTTTACCCTCAACAAATTTATACAAAATTCCGTTTCGATCACAATAGTCTTCGTAAGCAGAAATTCTTAATAATTCTTTTATTGCTTTTACTTCATTGTCGTTATCTTGAGCTGATTTTAATCTCGGTAAGGTGTTATCAAATGAGATACAAAATATGTCTATGGGAGATCTACTTAGGGCATCAACATGAGTCATCCGTTTACCGGAACGATGCTCAATGACGTAATCAAATTCTTCCAGCAATAAAGCCCAACGTGCAACGTGAGTAATCAAGTCTTTTTTTTTTGCATAGTTTTTTCGAGCGCGGAACAGTCTGTTACAATTCTGAAAGGAATTCCTAGTAGGTAAACACGAAATTTCTTTACTGCCTCTATCACAGCAAGAACCTCAAGTTCATAACTAGAATATTTCTTCTCGGCGTCTGTTGTTTTCTTACTCATGTAGTAGGTGGGATGGAAGTTTTTATCATCAGTGGATTTCTGCATTAAAATAGCTCCGTATCCCTCTAAGCTAGCGTCAATGTGCAATTATTCAGTTTCGTAATTAGGGTTATAAATTCTTAATACAGGTTTTTCAGCTAACATTAATTTTAACTGATTAAATGAGATTCTTTCCTCTTCGCCAAATTTAAACTTTCGGTCTTTCTTCAAGAGATCACTTAATGGTCTGGCAATAGTGGTGTATTTTGGGATAAACTTTTGAAAATATCCGGTGAGTCCTAAGAAACTATGAATTTGTTTTAGATTAGCTGGTTCCGGAAAATTAAGGACAGCTTTAGTTTTTAGAGTAGATGGGAAGATTTTACCGTCTTCAACGACATGGCCCAAGAATTCAATGCGCTTCTTCAAAAAATGAGATTTGTTAAAGTTGATCTCTAGTCCATATTCACTAGTAATGCTTAGAACACGTTCGACTCTTTCAATTCCTTCTTCAAATGAGGAGGATAAAATGATGATGTCATCCAAGTACGGGAGAACAATACCATCATTAATTAAAGGTCGAAAAATGGTGTTAATGTACCTTTGAAACACGGCTGGAGAATTACACAATCCAAAAGGGACTTTAAGGAATTGATATTGGCCTTCATGGGTGACGAAAGAGGTATATTTTCTACTATCTTTGTTTACATCAACATGGAAGAATGCATTCTTAAGATCGATAGTACTGAAGACGCGTGATCCTTGCAATCTGTCTAAAATATCCTCGATTAATGGGAGGGGAAATCTATCCTTTACAATGACTTTATTTAATTTCCTATAATCAATGCAAACTCGAGGGGTTCCATCTTTCTTTCGGACGATTACCACTGGGCTACTGTATTCTGAAGAACATGGTTCTACAATCCCTTGTTCTAACCATTCAGCTACTTGAGTTTGGACAATCTTTTTCTCTGAAAACGGTAATCTACGAGGCTGATGGGAAATAGGTTCATTACTTTTTACCAAAATGTTCAATTCAACATCTGTTGTTTTAGTTCTGTGCGGTACGTAATTTAAATTGATTGTTGTACCTTATCTTTAAAAATATTTGGAACGTCAAGTCCAATGTTTAGTTCAACTTCGTTAGGGGTTACATCAATTAGTAGGACGGATAATGAGTCAACTTCCTCTATACGCTGAAATTTTTCTTTAATCACAATTCCATTTTCATTAATTACCGTCTCACCTTGCATCAATACATTCATACCAACAATCACATCATAAGACATAACATTATTTTCTACAACATATATATCTGCATTACACTTGAAATCATCAATTTTAATGTTACCCTTAAAATAACCTAATGGGTTTACTTTGCATTTACCAAATCCACTTAAAGAGAGATTCAATGGGTACAATTTACAAATATTTAACTTATCAAACACTGATTTACGAAGCAATGTCGCTTGACTTCCAGTATCGATAAGTGAATTAACGCTTATATCTTCAATTGTTACTTTATTGTCAAGCCTTGGTTTGAATTTAACGTCCAAGGTGGCTACTTCTGGTTTAGACTTCGTTTTATCACATTCTGAAGCTTTATGTCCGAAGGCTCCACATTCAAAGTATTTAAATCCTTTATCCTTATGTACACAGAATCGTGAGATATGAGTTGGGTCACCACAGTTAAAACAAAATTTACTCTTGCGACTTTCAAAATTATTATATTTCATTCTTTCAAACCCACCACTTGATTTTACTTTATTTGCACTTTCGTTTTTAGAGTTGAATCTATCATCATGCTCTACTTTCGGTTTTGATTTATCAAAAGAATTAAATCTAGGATTGGAATCATATCTTGCTTTGGTTTTATCGAAACCGCCTTTACTTTTCGCGTAATCACTCTTTATTATTTCATAAACTTTAAGTTTTTCTTTAAATTCAAATAAATTCTTACATCCGTACAAAATTGTTTTGTTTTCTTGCCTATCATTGATACCTTTAATCACATAATGCATTAAAGCGGCATCTTCAATTTTCCCAGAACTGGATAATTCTTTCATTTTTAAAAAGTATTCTGGAGCGGATTCAGAATCCCTCCTTTTTCTTTTACTCAAGAGTTCATGCAAGTGAGCTGAATTTATCTCAAAAGAAAATTCATCGATCAACGCTTGTTTCAATTTTTGCCACGAATTAATTTGTGGTTCCATTCTTACAAAAAGCGCGGCAGTTCCGCCAAGCGACCTTTTAGCAAGGATAAACTTTTGTAAGTCTGACAGACTAAACAATTGGGAAATGTTTTCAAAGTGATCTAACCAATTAGCTATGTTTTCATGCGATTCTGCATTAAATTTTGAAATGGCACTTTCGATATCGGAATAATTTATAACAGTATTCTGAGCGACAGAGCTTCTATACTTATCAACAAATTGCATTTCATAAATCTTATTTGCATCACACTGCATATTACACTGCGCTTCACACTGCATGGAAGAATCTCTTTTATTTGAACTTTCACCTTCGAAAGAATCGCTTTTTTTTATTTTCTTTTTCGAAATCAATCGCCGTTTCTTCGTCAACGTCTGACTCATCAATATCTGCCCGCGAAGTTTCAGCTAACGCTTCAAGGCTACACAAGAAAGAAAGAATTCTTTTTGATACTTCCGGCTTTGAGCCATCAAATGAAATATTTAAAATATTACATATCGTAATGAGTTCGTTCAGTGAAAATAACTCATCCACACATCCTAACTTTTTTTCAAATTCGACACTGTCGACTTGAAAATCAAATCCAATAAATTCTCGTACTCTCTTTCGATTTGATCTGTCGCCAAGAGAACCGAAAAGGAATTTATGCAAAATCTTTATTTTTTCTGTTTTACAATTCTTCAATGCAGTGCTAATTTCTTGAATATCATTTAAAGTAGTCATTTTAACAAAATGAATGCTACTTACCCCTCTAAGAAGAAATGATATAATCCGGTTACGTAAATCATGAACTAAATGTCCACTTTCACAGTTTTTTTTCTTTATTCACAGAGCCACAAAGTTTTTTTTTTCCCCACAAAGTTTCAGTTATTCAGTGTTCGCTAAATTTTCACAGTCTAAAACAATAGTCAATATTTATTACGTTCTATTGCGTTACATCTATCATATTGCATTCTATCCCACTTCTGAATTGTGGGTGTCAGGGATGGCCAACAAAACACTGCTTCTTTCAATGAAAGATTTAATGATGAATTCAAATGACAGTTAGATGACCAATAAAATGAAATGATTAGCTATGTACAGATGATGAACACAAAGAAATAATCGCAGTTGCATAATCCTGCATCTTCTCGTCTTTAGAAGTGTCTTTTGGAGCAGGCGTCATTTTTAACATCCCGTCTGGATGCCAGATCGTTAATTAACCAGTTCTGCTTAGATCCGCTAGAGGCGCGGCGGGAATGACGGGGGCTGCCATCAGTCTGGCACCACAATGATGTATTTAATACTGTCATACAATCAGCCCGTCAGGTGACGGTTAAAGATTTTCTTAATAATTAAACGCCTACTTGCATGCACATAAAATGTATACGATACGTATAAATAATTCTCAAGATAATGGTTTTGCTCACTTTTATGATAAATGTTTAATTTTAAAATTTAATTGTTGATTTCCATACTATGCAATACTATCTTTAAAAACTTTAAAATTAATATTTTCAAATGAAGACGTAGAAACGGTGCTTCGCTGTATTAGGATTCATCCATTTCCCTTGTTATACATTTGAGTTCTTGTCCTCACGCACACATGAATAGACAGACTTGAATTAAAACATGCAAGACATCTTTATTGTGTTCTGTTGACATTTTTTGTGCCCCGCCCCGCCGAAGCCTTTCTAAAATTCTTATGCCCCCCGTGTAACATTTACATAACCTTTAATATTCAAAAACTGAATTGCTCACTGGAGGAACTTAAATGATAGGTCTTAGGATGAAGTCACCGGGAAATTGTTGCAAAACAAAGCGAATGACGGAAATTCAAGGGCGAAATAATTTTCATGTTTCTATATTTTTTCTATATTATTTAATTATTTGTAATTATTATTTAAATTTAGTGATATCCTTATGCTTGCTGCAAAGAGATTTTATGTTAGTTTCTAGTTTAGTTGGCTTCAGCCTCAAGACTCCCTGTTATCTCATATCCAACCAATTTCTTTTCCTTTTTTCAAGCAGCAAATCATTTAGGGCACTAAATCCACGTCCAGCCAAACATGAAGATGGAAACGGTAACAATAGTTTTCTTGTACATTTGGTTCAATTTGGATATTTGATTTCTGTTTCCTCACAAAGCCATGACATCTCTACTAATAGTAAAGGAGAATGTATGTGTCTGTCTGTGTGTTGGTTCTCTACAGGGCAGACCTCTCCATCTAGACATGCGAAATTTGGCACAAACGTACTTTGGAGGGAGAGAATGTGCACCTCGGGGACTTTTTTTAAAATTTTAATTAATTAAAAATTAAGCGAAATTTTGGCGTTTTTCCTTAATAATTAAATTCCGAAAATATTACAGCACAAAAATTATTTTTACGCCATCTCAAAGTGCAAAAACTAGCTTTTCAATGATGCCAATTATGTTAATCTACAAATTTTTCTCTAATTTTAATAAATTTTAAAAATATTTTTTGATATAATTTACAACAATATTTTTCATTGCAGCAACGCAATTCCAACCGTTTTCATTGTTTATACAAATATTTAATTACAAGTTTCCCTTTTCATCGTTGAAAGCTGAGGTAATATCCTAATACCTTTTGCTTTCATATTTTATTTCATCAAAATTTTTGTGGAATCTGTAAACCAAGCTCTCTGAGATATTACGTATATTAAGAAATGTATCCAATAAGCTGAATAATTATGGTTTCTTTTTTCAGCATATTTTAATCCAGCTAACATTCCGCTGGCCATAAAATGTGCTGCGTCATTTTAATTTTGAAATCAAATGCATATTTTGCATGAGGAGTAAGAAAATGAAGATAGCGCCGACAACGTTCAATTAGATGTTAAGTGACATGGTCAGTTATTTAAATCCATCAGGGACATTTATGTAGACAGTGAACAGAACAGGTGCAAGCCACTGAAAAAACATGGGTTAAATATCTACCACAATCTGAAGTTTAAAATAACGTTATTAAGAGAATCATGAATATAAAAGGATGCAAGCTTCAATTCAAATCATATTCCCAGCGAACACGCTGGTCGCCGAAAGCGGCTAGTATTAAATAAAGTTTTAACTGACTCGTCATTTTAGATTTCTTCGAGTTATTCTTGAGACCCCGTCTTAACAATCACATCCCCCCCCTCTTGTGGGGCCCCACGTTGGGAAACACTGGTTTGTAGACTGCAGTACTATTTGTGAATTCCGCATCACACGCATGACATGTGTGGTGCGGCAATGCATGATGCGGACATGCACGATGCGGCAATGCATGATGCGGAAATGCACGATGCGGAAATGCACGATGCGGAATGCATGATGCGGAAATGCATGATGCGGATTGTATGACGCTAAAGTCACTCAAAACGTTCCAAGGGCCAGACCGTCGGACATAGAGCTACCAAATCTGACACGTGTTACTTCTTCGATATTAGGTGCTCATTAAAAAATTATTTTAAAAAAATCTGTTTAGATTGTTATTTATTTAAAAATTAATTTGAATTTTAACATTCTTGCTCAATAACTCCTAAGTATCTTATATAATAAAAAACCATTTTAATACGACTTTAAACTGCAAAAAAAAAATAATAATAATAATAATAAACTTTCCAATAATGCCAATTTTATTTCTGTAAATTTCTTATTTCATTTTAATAAATTTTTAAAAATATTTTTAATTTTAGTTCCCAACAATACTTTTCATTTTTTTAGTTACTCATTTAATCACATACGCGTTGCGATGCTAATACACACTTTTTGTGTGCACGTTATCGTTGCCATATAGCTAAGAGTAAATTTTAAAAAAAATAAAGACAGACGGATCAAGTCTAAAATCTCCGTTAACCCTCTGACTGCCGATGTTTTTAGAACCACTATTTAGAAGCAACGTTTGCAAATACCATTGAACCAAGCGAATTGTTATTTATATGCAAAGCTTTATTAGTATAGGGGCTGTCCATAAATGATGTCACACTTTTTTTTCACCCCCCCCCCCCCCTTTGTCACGAAGTGTCACACTTCACCATACAACCTCCCCCCTTGTCACATGTCACGTTATATTACATAAACATATACTTTCAGTTCAGGAGCAAAGCACTACGTTATAGATCATATTTCAAATTTTATTTTTAAACTTTAACTACGTGTTTTAATGACATTTGTGAGCATAACAATAATAATAATATGTGTACTTATTTTGTATGAAATAAGATTAAGGTTTACAACAAAAACCTAATTAATATAGAATAGTAATAAAATATTAATATAAAAGAGCAATTAAAAGCAGTAGTATTTTGGAATTTGAAATATTTTGCTACAAATCATATCTTTACTTTAAGAACACAAAATACTCTTAAACAGATGGAATTTAAAAAAAAAACTGCTGCTACCATATTCTCAGAACCTACCCTGAATGCCTTTTCCGAAAAGAAAGGAATATAAGTGAAAAAAAAAATCACATGAAAGTTGTTTTAGCCCCGATTAAAAAAATACCCTCAAATTCAGGTAATTTCAAAATTTAATCTGCTGATTTTAAATGTTTTTATTTTAACCAAAATGTGTTGTTACCCCCTCCCTCCCCCTTGTCACAAACTGTCACAATTTCACGAGCCCCCTCCACCCTCCTCCAAGCGTGATATCATTTGTGGACGGCCCCATAGTATGATTTAAGCATTAAGTAAACGCAAAGCCGCGGTGGCCTAGTGGTAAGGTCTCGACCTCGTTACCGGACGGTCGTAGGTTCGAAACCAGATTCCACTGAAAACCTGCGGTGTATGGGGCCTGCTGCACGCTAAGTCATACATAGTGGCCAAACGTCCTCCCGTTGGTGTGGCGCGGAAGTTTGGAGAGGGGGTGCCAGCTCAGGTGTCGTCCTCGTCATCTGACCGCAGTTCAAAATGACGAGGTCCGTCCCAAAATAGCCCTCGTGTTGCTTCAAAACGGGACGTTAATAAAACTAAACCACTAAGTAAGCACATTAGCTTTCAAAAATCGCAGGATGTAGCAGAAAATAGACGTGCTTCTCACCCTTCTGAAATCTACTTGCTGCTTACCCTTCCTTACCTTAAATTTGCTTCTTACCCTTCCTTACCTTAGACTTGCTTCTTACTATTCTGAAATCGCGGGATAAGCAAGCAGTCGAATGTTTTTCATATAGTAATTTGTCTTAGTTATTCGTCTAAAAATATCGCAGTGACGAAATCAGGAAACAAATGTAAAAAATCGTCATCTGAAAAAGTGATTTCGGATTCTATAAGGAGATTTGTTCGGATGCCAAGTAAGAATATCTGGTTGCACAGCCGTTCCATTTGAACCACAACTTATGAAAGTCATTCTTGTATGGAAATAAACAAGTAAGTCGAGAGGAGAATATTCCCAATTTTTTTTTTCCCTAAAGTCTGAAACACATTCTAACATTCATTTCAATAAGGATGAAAATGTTGAGAAACGATTTTTGTTGATTGCGGGGATGTTTCATTGGATCATTGCTACTTCATTAGAGATCATTTATTTATTTAAAGAAAAGCACACTACAGAAAAAACTCCATTTACAGAGTGCTGACAAACACACAAAGAACAAAAGTCACAATGAGCAAATAAAAAAGAATATGCCTTAGAAAGCAAAACATAAAATCATAAAACTTATGCAAGCGTATATATAATTAAAAACGAAAACACATAATCGCAAAACTTTAAGACACACTATGACACCAAAAGCCGTATTTTTTTAAAAATTTAAAGTTCATTTCCAAAAGGCACACACTTGAGATTAAAAAAAAATGCAACACTTAAGATATAAAAATAAATCAAACAAGGCGCCAAAAAACTGGTCGAATACATAAGACACGGAAAATCAAATAACATAAAAACCTAAAATGTTGTAGAAAGGCAAAATAAAACGTATCGTGTATCTAAAAGATGCAAACATTTCGACTTAAAAGCATCGACAGACATTAAAAATGTGAAGTTCATCAGAGAACGTGTTAAAAATTTTATAAAACCTATATAACGAGAACCTGTTAATATAATTAAATTTGGAAAGGAACTCTCATCTAGGTTTCTAGGTTCTCTAGGTTTCTTAAAAATCTGGCGGGCACAGCGAAATCTACTGAGCTCATTATATCGTTACAATCAATTGAACCATTTGTAACCACTTTGTAAAAGAAACACCTCGTCTGGAGGATAAACTACGCATATTAAAAATATTACGTAGGAGTGAAGAAGATGTATCGTGCAAGTGAAATCCATTTTTTTGTAAAGTAAATATCTCAAGAAGTTGTTCTCTATTCGCTCAATGATTTCTATTTTGTTTCGGTAATTGGGATTCCAGATAATACTGCAGTATTCCAGATTGGAACGAATGGGAACTCAATACAAGACCTTGAGGGTCATCGTTTACAGTGCAAGTTTCTTCATGTTGAGAATAACATTCTTGCCGCACAAGAAGCAAATTACTGTCAAAACTACTTTTTAAATACGAGGAACGCAACATCCACAGCTCAAAGTCTTTTGTCTTTCAACCGGATTTTTGATATTTTACTTTCTCTTATAGGAAATATACAAAGAAAAGCACAATTTGTTCATTTCTCGTTTAAACGCCGTTTCTCACTCATGCGTCGTTTCGTCACAGTCCCGATTCATTCGCATGCGTTGTAATGATAAAGTGCTTCGTTCATACGACGCAAAACTTCTGTTATACGTCGTTTATACATTTCTCATTTATACGTCGCTTACATTTATACGTCATTTCATCACAGTCTTGATTCATTCGTATTCATTGTAATGATAAAGTGCTTCGTTTATACGACGAAAAGCTTCTGTTATACGTCGTTTATACATTTCTCATTTATACGTCGTTTCATCACAGTCCCGATTCATTCCTATTCATTGTAATGATAAAGTGCTTCGTTTATACGACGCAAAGTTTCTGTTATACGTCGTTTATACATTTCTCATTTATACGTCGTTTCATCACAGTTCCGATTCATTCGTATTCATTGTAATGATAAAGTGCTTCGTTTATACGACGAAAAGCTTTGGTTAGACGTCGTTTACTCCCAGTCTAAAATGTGAAAATATCCTCTTGTCTAGTATGCGAACTGTGATAAAGATATCAAACTTCGAAACTATTCACAATTGATGAATGAATAGAAGAGAAATTGTCTGTTGCTAATTGAAGCGATGATGAAGAAGCTATTCCTCCTTTCTTTAAAGACGCAGTGGACTCCATTGGAAACCTTCGAACTCAATTTTTTTGTCAAAAGAACAGCCAAAAACATTCCATGAACTTATTTCGAATCATAATGATGTGCTTAATACTCGCAGACAATCAACCCGTCAGACGACAGTAAACGTTTTCTTTTTTAATTAAACGCCTACCTGCCTGCACATAAATCGTATAAGATACGTATATTAATTCTCAAGAATAAAAGGAATATAAATTAAAAGAAAAATAAGTAAACAATAATAATAATGAAAAATAATGAAAACAATAAATGTTTTTGCACGCAAACGTAGCAGGAAAAAGTAATTGCTTCAACAGAAATTTTTTAAAAAATAATACAACAAAACCTATAAAATAAAAAACCAAAGATTCTCTAATACTTTAGAACACTTTAATTAGAAATTATTCAAAATGGAAAGGAACTAAAATGGCGCACTCATCAGAAACCACACGCCATTTTTAGTTCAAAAAGAACAAAATTTTCTGTGGAAAGGAATGACAAAAAGTCAAAATTTATTCCTTCCTGTAAAATATGCAAAATGCAAAATATGTTTTTATTTTAATTTATTTAAATTTAATTAATTAATTTTGCTAAATTTTTTGAATTGTAACTATTAATTCTCAAGATATGCAATAGAGGGATGATTTGCTCACTTTTATGATAAATGTTTAATTTAAAAATTTAATTGTCTATTCTATGTAGTATAGAAATACTATCTTAAAAACTTTAAAAATAATACTCTTAAATGAATCTGCTTGAGTAGTATCAAATTTGTAATAATCGAAACTGCTAAATAGACTTTCGATTATACGTCTTTTCATTATTTGAATACGTCTTTTCATGAATTTCTTATTGCTTTTAGTATGAAACGCTATATTTATTCTCTTTAAAATGCGTTTTTGGCGCGCATTTCGGAGTGTTCAGAGTGGATTAATTGGAGTCGCATTGATTCTATTGGAAATGATCGAGTCTTTTCGGTCGCTTTCGCATGGAGTATCGACGAAAACCGAGGTATCATCACTGCATTGTGTAAGTATACGAGATTGTCGAGGGATAACAATTCCGCTGTTTCATTATTGTTATTTAGAGTCATTAAACATGCCTACGAAATAAATTATTTATTATCCAAACGCAGTGGCCCATCCCTGATTTCTGCTCTGTCGTTTTGATATCCGGTGTTTTCTGTTTAATGTCAGACTCGACATCCTGTCCCAAAGGGAGTTATTTTTATATTAAGCGCAAAATAATGATCTTGCCTCGTTTTTAATTCGCGTTACCGCACGCACTTTTTCTAGCACCATTCAGAGTTTCGTGTTTTTCCATTTTCGCTGTCATGTAGATGGGGATCGTCTTTTTATGTATAGTTTTAAATTTGTGCTACAGTAGAGTCTCCCTGCAACGAAGTCTCTTTACAACGAATTTCTCCCTATAACGAAATTTTTAATCGGAATGTTAAATAACATTCAAAATATTCTCCCTATAACGAAGTGGTTGTCTCCCTATAACGAATTTTTTCAAACCTTTATCTTTTCGATTTTTGTCATTTTGGAAGACAAAAATGACAAAAGTTGTTAGTTTGTTACAGTTGATAGTTTCTGTGCAACCAATTCGCTCACACGTGCCTGTTTCTGGAACCACTCACTCTTAAAATGTGAAAAAATTTTCTGAAAATTTAACATCACGAAATGCAAAGCAATGTACAATAACGGAATTTTTCAAGTAAAATAAACGTAAGTGCATACTAGTACATATTATTCTCTAAATTGGTGAATTGTCTTAACTGTCGAGCATTTCATTTTTTATACAATAAAAATTAGTATAATTTTAAGAAATTTATAATATATATATCACTCCATTTTTAATTGAAAATCATAAATACATTTGAACTTATCTCACCTATTGAAAAGTTTGTAACATTTACTTAAATAACTGCAAAAATCTCTAATCTCCGTATAACGAATTTTTCTCTATAACGAATTTTTCAATTGGAACCAAGCGATTTCGTTATAGGGAGACTCCACTGTATATGGGGGAAATCGGGTGAGATGGCGACCTTAAGCTTTGGGGATTTTTCCTGACCTCAATATTCGTTGCTGGAGGATTGTTGCCAAAATCTTCTTTTACTCTTTATTTAAAAGTGGTATTTTTTTAAAAATTTTTATGTTCAAATTTGAGACCCAAAATTTTATTCTAGAAAAAAAAGTCATGTTCGTCCTCTTACCCTACTGTGCGAGTGAGATAAAAATTTTATTCAACATCATATGCTTTCAAAAAATATTTAAAACTGCTGAGATCAGTTCTTGATTATAACAAATTGCACATAGCAGAAAACGAATATGATCGGACTAAAGTAACAGCATCAAACAAATGAAATATTATCAATTGAAATTTTAGATTCAAACCTTAAGAAATGAAATTAATTTTAAAACCCGCATCGCCGTGGGCTTGGATTTTGTCTTAGCCAGTACAGGTGGAATGGGGCAAGAGTTTGCACACAAAACATTGAAATCCTAATTCCGTTTTTCCTTGCTCACTGCAAATGATGCATTCTTCATTATCGAGGACCTCTGGGTACAGATTGTCATGAGCGTCAACGTAAGGAAATTCAAATGAATGAATTGAGTCTTCAGACTCGGAACATTAGAAGTCGAGGTGTTACTTAGCTACTTTCATCTTTTTTGTAGAATTTTTAGCCATGTTTTTAAATTTTTACTTTCTCGTATACGAAGTATACAAAGAGAAAGCATTGTAATCGTCAAAAAATTCGAACTCGAGATTTTGACGGATATCCACATTTTAGACCTCCCTGAGTCCGAAAAACACAATTTTGGAATTATGTCTGTATGTCTGTCTGTGAACACGATAACTCGAAAACTATTAGAGCTACGGGGATGAAATTTGGTATGTGGCCTTTAAACATAATTTGTAGGTTTCTTTCAAATTTTGGACAAAATCCGTCAAAGGGAAGTCTGTCTGTCTGTATGTTCGAAGTCACGTGAACACTATAACTCAAAAACTTGAATAGCTAGATGGATAAAATTTGATACACAGTTTTATCGTCATGAATGTAGGTCCGCATAAAATTTTGGGCCAAATCCGTCAAAGGGTTGACTGTCTGTCGGGCTGTATAATTTACCATTGAAACCAATCCGCTGTCTGCACGCGCATGCGTACGGAAGAAATCGTCTGTGCTCGCGAAAGGAGCGATTACTTCAGTTTGTCCTTGAGACGGCAAGAGTGAAACCTAGCAGTGTGAGATAGATGCGTTTTAATCGTTACGCATCTCTTTGAATTCTTTACCTAGATATTTTTCAATCACTATAATGAAAAACCTTCTCATAGTCATATTGGATTCTGGATAACAGTAGGTTCGAATTTTTTTAGCCACACGGGGGTAGGGGAAACGGCACCTTTTTGGGGAAATATACGAGAAAGTTTAGGGGAGACCACTCCCGCTGGTTAAAGTGAAATATTAGGAAGGGGCGAAAAAATAATTCTTTGACCCAGTTAATCTTATTACGCCACTGCTCATGTGATGAGGATGGCAAGCGGAACGTGCAAAATAAGATTCTAGAAGTCTATAAAGCTGTTTCACTCCCAGTAGGGCAAACAGTATTAAGAATTCGAATATTAGTTAGACAAAAGAAATGACCTTCTTGCTTCAGGCAACGTAGAAATCGCGTCTTCTTTATAATTTTGAGAACGACGCTCTTATGGACGAGTTTTCTGTTTTGTTTATGTGCGGTAGAGAAGGTTTTCTGCTTCATCAGCTTCCTGCTATAATGTTAAGTCAATGGGAATCTTCAAAATTTCAACACTACGTTTGAAGATATTAATTAATGCTTAAAGGAGAGATTTTTAATGTTATGAATGCTTCGAAAATATTAAATTTAATGTTCCTATTGTTGTAGCGCTCAATGTTTACTCAAAATACGAGCCTAATTTTCTGGAAATGTTGACATAATTATTCTTTATCGCTCTTTTTGGCGACTTCCAAGGTTTGTTTGGAGGTCGAATTTTTAACCATACGATTTAGATAATCACTGACAGTTAAACTTTTAACCAAACGATTTAGCTCATTCCAATAGTTCCATTTAGAATTTAAATGCATTAAGAGCTTTTGAAAACAACTAGATAATTCATGAAATACCTAATAGTTATTCAATTCATGAAATACCTAGTTATTCAATTCATGAAATACCTAGTTATTCAATTCATGAAATACCTAGTTATTCTATGACATAACGGATTGAAAACAACTAGGCAATTCATGAAATCAATATATATAATTCTCTTACGTGGCGACAAAAAAGGGTCGAATTTCTTAATCGCCATTTGGCAACAGCTCGCAAGTTTGATTTGTTTACATCCGCGGAAAGTCCGAAGCCGCTTCGTGTGATCACGTTTATTGAAACTATTTTTAGTAGTTGGAAATTTGTAAAAATAATGAATTTAAGTCGTGCTGTTGGATATATTATGAACGGAGCCAGGAAACAGTTCAGGAATCCACTGTAAAGCGAAGTATTAGAAACGAAGCCGATAATCGCCGTCGCCCAAAACGTGTGTGTATTCGAAACGATGTTGAGGAGCACAATTATGGAACTATGTCCGAACAGTGCGGTTTTTGTGGGGCTGTTTATTGGAAGTAAGAGAAAAATACTGCCCATATGTATACAAAATGTTGCAATGATGGAAAGGTTCAGCTACCGGCATTTCCTGATGCACCGGAACTATTGAAAGCAAACTGAAAATTCACCTGATGCTAAAAATTGTCGACAGCGAATTCGGGAATACGATTCTGCCTTAGCATTCGCTTCGATGGGAGCACAAATTAAACCACCACGTGGAACTGGGCCATACTGTTACCGTTTACATGGTCACGTGTACCACAGAGTTTCCCCCCTGTATGCAAGTGACCAACATAAAGAAAGTTACGGACAGCTTTATACATTTGACTCCAGTGAGACAACAGAGAAACGCTTGAGTAACAATCAAAATTGCTTGCAACATGTATTTGAAAAACTTGAATTTATGTTAAGGGAAATCAATCCCTTTGCTCAGTCTGATCTTCAAATGTACCGATTGGTACAAGAGCACCCAACTACATCAGTGAAAATGGTATTTTTGGAAGATAAAAATTTGGATATGCGGCGCTATAATGCTCCTACTTTACGCACTGAAGTAGCAGCTATATTTGTAGGTGATAATGGAGAGCCCCCAGCCAACCGAGACATTTGTGTGTACCCAGTTGGGGATACATGCCAAAGCATTTCACCTTTAAATCAATGCTGTGATCCAATGACCTATCCTTTGCTATTTCCAAGGGGCGAGTGTAGTTGGAACACTGGAATGGAACATGTAGAAGAAAGGAGAACAGCAAAGCGCACCTGTGTCACTCAACTACAATATTATGCATACAGACTTTCCCAGCGAAATGATTTCAGTATTTTGCGCGATAGTGGTAAGCTTTTTCAGCAATATATTGTTGATGCATATGTTAAAACCGAAGGCTCACATTTACATTTTTTGAGACAAAATCAAGAAGATTTGCGAATTGAACTTTATCGGGGGCTTTTAGATGCTTTAGAGTGTCGAGCACATAATGAAAATATATGCACTGGAAAACTTATAATACTGCCATCTTCTTTCCAAGGGAGCCCACGTCATATGCAACAGAATTACCAAGATGCAATGGCTATGGTACGCAAGTTTGGTAAGCCAGATCTCTTTCTGACGTTTACTTGCAACCCATCTTGGTCTGAAATTTTAAATAGCATGGAGGGAGTACAACGTCCTGAAGACCGACCTGATATTATTGTACGTGTATTTAATATGAAATTAAAAGAACTTTTAGAAGATATTTGCAAGCATGGAATATTTGGAACTGTTTTGGCCTATATTTATGTTATTGAGTTCTAAAAGCGAGGCTTGCCTCATGCCCACATTCTTCTAACATTAGATTCAGAAAGCAAAATTCGCACAAAACATGACATTGACAAGTTTGTGAGTGCAGAACTTCCAGATCCTTGCACTGATCTTAGACTCTTCCAAATTGTGACAAAATGCATGGTACATGGCCCATGTGGATCTATAAATATAAATTCTCCATGCATGAGAGATGGACAGTGCTGCAAATGTTTTCCGAAACAATTCAAGGATGATACAGAGGAAAATGTTAATGGATACCCTACACTCTCAAAAATTTCCGTAATTTCAGGGCCACTGCCCGTAATTCTTACGGTCACCAGCCACTTTTCCCTTTTTACGGGCATAACCCGTATATTGTTGTAGGATATTTTCCACTTTTAAGGTCAGATCCCGTTCTTTTATCACGGACGCTTTTCATTGGTCAATCAGGATGACGTCCCAACCGTTGAGCGGGAAATATTAAGAAGACACAGAAAAAGGATTTAGAAACGGACGCCATGCCGTATTTTTTTGGACAATCGAAGCGAGAACCCTGACTTGCTCAAGGAAATTGTGGATCAAGTATTTATTAATTAGAAGGTAAGAATAAGTACCCCCATTATTCTTTAGCTTTTTGTTGTTTCTTTAGTTTGTTGTTTTATTTTTAGTACTTCCTTATTTCAAACGTAACGTGCAGTGGACTGTTTAGTGTTTACCATTAGATGTTAGATTTCTGTTGTTCATATTAAAATGCCAAAATTGAAATATTACATAACAGGAGCGAAATAATTTGTTCAGCAATAGATAATTGCTTAACATATGTGTTAATTTCTCGCTAATGTTTTATTTGTTAAAATATTTTATGAGACAAATTTGCAAATTTCCGTAGCAAAAGTTTGCAAATTATATTCTGAAACCCTGTTATATTCTTTCTTTACAAAAATTTCGATTATTAGCATTCTATAGTAATTCAATATTTCAGTAGTATCTTCAATAATTCAGTATTCTCAGTATTTTCAATAATTCAGTATTCTCAGTATCTTCAATAATTCAGTATTCTCAGTATCTTCAATAATTCAGTATTCTCAGTATCTTCAATAATTCAGTATTCTCGGTATCTTCAATAATTCAGTATTCTCAGTATCTTCAATAA
>BGPR01022742.1:0-25013 GCA_013235015.1 Araneus ventricosus | reverse complement strand
AAAACAGTTTCAAAATTTACTCTATTAACACATAGAGCATTATACACATAAAATTTTAAAATATTGCATTATTATATACATATTTACATTCTTGCTTTTACTTTCTCCACTCTCCTCCAAGAAACCACAACAAAATTTCCAGAGCACATCATAATACCATGCAAAAATTATGCCATACAATTTCATCCACAATACCAAATATTTTTTCACAAATTTATTCATTTATTTCTTAAAAATATTTCGAGCATTCAAAACAATAGGAAAACATATATGCTATTATATAGAACTTCAACTCCTGAAAAAAAGAATGCAATCAGTTGTGATGTATATAGCTTCAAAAGGCTGCAAATTCATGCAGTATAATTTTTTTTATACATAAAATTTCTCACACTTTCACTCCTATCAAGACCCATATCCTATTCACAACATTTTCGGACCAGCCTGACAAAATGAGTAAATAAATATAAAATGGAATACTGTACCATCAAATACAAAAATATTAATCTTAACACAGAATTAAAAATAGCAAGAAATCTCTGTAAAGCTATATGTTACATCTATATTTTTTTTATGTGTGCACACTTTTCTGATTGTCATTTATCAATACAAAAAGAAGTAAATAAAATTCTATATCACAGTTAAATTGTAAAACAATTATAGACATAAATGTTATTTTTAAAGAATTTTTTCTCTTTTTCACAACAATTCTTTAATTCCTAAGGTTTGGCCTAGGCTGCTCTTGTTTAAAAATTTTGCTTACATTAAGTTTCATTGTTTTGTTGTCCTTAAGACTCTTAATGACATAGTTATTATTTCTTAAAATCTTTATAATCTCAAAAGGTCCTTTATATTTCTCCTGGAACACCTGTGGATGAGAAAAATTCTTAACAAATAAATTGTCGCCCAAATTAATATTTGGCACTTTACGACCCTTGATGTGCGGAGCATTGTTTTTGAAATATTGTTCCTCATTTTTTGCAAACTCATTTCTTATGGAACACATATTATTTCTGATATTTTTCAGATATTTTGATTCATTTTCAACAGTTACAGGTTCAAGAAAGCTATCAAGAGGTAAATTCTGCTTTCTGCCAAGGAATATTTCTGCTGGAGCAAATTTTGTTACAGAATGAATTGAATTGTTATAGTACAATTTAAAAAATAAAAGTTTCTCTGACCATTGAAAAGTACTCTCACACATTGATGCCAAACTTTCTTTCATTGTTCTGTGAGCTCTCTCAAGTAAACCATTTGCCATTGGATAGTAAATTGAAGATTTTCTATGCTGAATATTTAACCTGTCTAAAAATTCCACCATCTCATTCGAGATAAAATTAGTGGCATTGTCAGTGATTAAAAATTTTGGAAGACCAAAATTGGCAAAATATTTGTTTAAACAATTAATGATAGTTCTAGAAGTGATGTTTTGTAAAGGATAGGCTTGTAAATATCTACTATAATGATCAATTATAGTTAAAATAAAATTTTTGTTGTCGGTGGATCTAGGAAGTTTGCCAACAACATCAATAGCAATACATTGACCTGGCGCAAGATTTCTTTTGGGAATCATTTGTGTTTGAGTTAATTTGGCTTTTGGTTTGTTTTCTAGGCATATTTCACAATGTTCACAAAAATATTTTGTATCTAAGTACATACCTCTCCATTCATACTTATGTCTAATGAATTCAAAAGTTTTCCTAACACCAAAATGTGGAGCATGGGCAGTTTCAATACAAACTTTAATTAGAGATTTAGGAATTACAATTCTATTTACAATTTTCTTTTTATTTTTATGTGCATTTTTTATCATTAACTAACCTGAATTAACATCTAGAAAATATTGTTTACATTGTTTGTTAACAGATAAGTCATTCATAATTTTGCTTAAAATTGCATCTTGTTTTTGTTCATTTAAAATGTTTTGCATGGAAAGTTTATCATTAGGTTGAAAGAGAGTGATGCTGTTTACATTTAGAGAATTTTCTTCCACAACTCTGGATAGAAAATCAGCGGGATTTAAACTACCAGGTATATGAGTTGGAGTGAATGAAAAAGTACCCAAATACAATAACCATCTAGCAACTATTTCTGGCTTTTTGTCAAGACTTTGATATTCAGTTAATGGTTTAGCATCAGTTAAGAGTTCAAAATTTTCCCCCAATAATTGATCATGGAAATGTCTGACCGAAGAATAAATAGCAAGCAATTCTCTTCGTATCGAAGGATATTTACATTCTGCTGGTGTTAATTTTCTAGAAAAAAATTCTAAAGGATAGTAAACATTGTCTTTTTTTGCAATGATATGCCACAAATAGCAATTTTACTAGCATCAGTAATTAATGAAATTGGCAAATTTGGATCAAAGTTTTTTAACGTAGGTTTTTTGAGAATGATTTCCTGAACAGTGTTAAAAGCATTTTCACATTCAACTGACCAAACAAATGGAGTATTTTTCTTTGTTAACTTTACCAACGGTTCCACAATACCTGCATAGTCATAAATCAAACCTCTAAAAAAATTTAGCATACCCAAAAACATTTGTACCTGTTTAAAATTTTTTGGCCTAGGAAAATTTGTAACTTTGTTTACATTCTGTTCTGATGGAGAAAAACCATTAGCATTTAAATCAAAACCCAAATATATAATTTCTGGTTTGCACAACTGCAATTTTGCTGGATCAAGAGTTAGATTAAATTTTATGAGTCTATCAAATACTGCTTGCAAAGTTACTTTAAGTTCACATAGGGAATCTGCTGCAATAATAATGTCATCAAGAAAAAATTGAACATTTTTACCTGTGATACCATTTAAACATTTTGAAATTAGTGTGTGAAAATATGATGTACTGTTTTTTGAGCCAAAAGGAAGTCTGGTCGGTTGAAAATTACCCATTTCTGTACAAAATGCAAGTTTTCGCTTATCCTCATCTCTTAGTTTTATTTGAAAGAAAGCTGACTTCAAATCCAAAACACAATAAATTTTCCTACCTGCAATGTTTTTAATAATTTCAGAAATTTTTGGAAAACAAATTTTGAATGTTTCAGTTATGCTGTTAAGAAGTCTATAATCTACAACCATTCTGAATTTAGGTTCAGAATTACTGTCATTAGGATTTTGTTTTTTCTTAATGAAAATTACAGGAAAACAATAACTGGAAGAAGATGGTTCAATGATACCTGCCTCTAAAAGATTATTAATTTCCTGCTGAGCATATTTTTTAGCCATGAGAGGAATAGAATAAGGTTTTGTTTGTAGCGGAAAATTATGCAAGAGAGAAAATTCTGGGATTACTGCTGAAGTTTCCCCAAGAGTTTTGTATGATTTTGAAAATACCTTATAACTTTTGAGAAGTAATTCCTGCATGTCTTTTTTGTCTTTATCATTAAGATGATCAAGTTTAAAATCAGATTTGAGTAACTCATCTCTGCGCATTTTATGAATTTCATTTAAGTTTAAGCTGTTAATTTGATAAATTTCAGATTCAGAAGGAGAGATGATGTCATTAACATCAAATGTTGATAATTTGCCCATAATTGTATTCTTTCTGACATGAATGACTTTATTTGTGTTATTTTCAATTATGGTATGAAAGAGATTAGCATTAGTGGGAACATTTAGAGTTTCATTGATTAAATAACCCAATTTATTTTTCTTTGGAATAAAAATTAGATCTTTGTTTTTTGATATGTTTTTAGGAACTTTAAAATTTATGATTTCTGTTGAAAAAGGTTGAACTGTAATATTATTGGCTATTTTGACATTAAGCGCATGAAAAGTTTCCTCGCTGATATCACCTTTCTCACCAAAATTGTTGTTAATTTGCTCAAAACTTTCTTTTTTGTTTTTATAACCTTCAGATATGTCACAATCAGTAGTATCACTGTAAACATTGGTAGGAGAATTTTCCTCAAAATCAAATTTTTGATTACCAACTAGAAGTTGCTTGTTTACAGTATCTATGACAATTTTATTTCTTTGTAAGAAATCATATCCAAGAATAGCATGATATTGAGCATTCCAAGGGTTTAACGTGACAAAAAATTGATTCGAAAACCATTTTTTTTTATTTTTGTATTTTAAATTAATTGCTGACATGTATGGAACAACTGTGTTATCTATTGTTTTAATTCTGACCATTCTTGAAATATACTCAACTTTAGTTTTTGTTTTGATTTGATCAAAAATGTGTGGCTGAATTAAACTTACATTTGCACCTGAATCAATAAGACATTTTAATTGAATACCACAAATTTTTATATTTACAATTGGAAGATTGTTGCTATTGTTAGTGCACGACATTAATACTTCGGTTTCTGTGTCATCTAAAACTTTTTCTTTATTTTGATTTGACTGTTTAGCTGAATTTTTATTTTTACTTTTTGATTTTTTAGTTTGAGATTTATGTTTTTTGATTACATTTTTATCCTTAGATTTCTCACCATCATGCCTTTCGAACACTTTGACATTACTCTGTTTTTCCTTTTTTACATGAGACACATTTTTGTTGTTTTCAAAATCATAACTCTTTGTTTTATAAATTCCTGCCAAAGAGAATTCTTTTTTTTGTGGTTTGCAAGAATCTTCTAAAAGTTTAAATTGTTTCTGAAACCTCTATTAGAAACAGATCTAAAATTACCTCTGCAACCTCTACCATAATTACTCCTTTGATTTGCACGAGAGCGATAAGGATGAAAATTAATTGCACGAAAAGTTCTGTTGTAGTTTGGCCTACTATTACCCCTGTAGTAATTGCCACGGGTAAAATGAAAACAATTATTGGCTTTGTGGTTTAACTTGCCACAAATTTGACATGGAGATTGTTGGTAACTTTGAACATTATTGGAGTTGGTTGCTGGTGCTTCTGTCAAACTATTCACACATAAATTTTGGGAAGAAATGGCATTTACTTTTTCGGATAGTTCTAAAATTTGTTTATTCGTACTCAATTGTTGTGATAAAATCTGGTTTATACCAGAATCTGTGACATTTATTTCTCCACCATCATCACTCAAAGCATTGTCTATGTTTTTAGCTATTGCTACAGTAGATTTGAAAGTTTTGGGACCCAATTTTTTAACTTCTACCCTAATATCTGGTCTTAATGCCTCAATAAATTTTGAAAGCTTTAATTCTTCTGTCAAATTTACAATATTCTCCTCCTCGCTATTATTGGGATTGGAGAATTTTTCAGTGGTAGAACTGACTTGCTCTGCCAAATCTGAAATGGATTAACTGACTTTTTGTTTCAAATTGTTAAACCGTTTTTGAGCCTCTTCAAAATTTGGTTTTTTGCAAAATTTTTCTTTAATTAATTCTTTAGTAAATTAAATTTATTTAATAACCCATGAACTCAACCTTAAATTTGTATATTACAATTTTGCTTTTGAACACGGCACCAAATATATTGGATGGGATAGCTAGGATTATAATAAAAAATATTAAATCAAGGTAGATGCCCAAAGATAAAATTTAAATTAAAATATATATATGAATTATATAATCTATTCTTGGTACTGAAATAAATAACACACTAATAAGCAATTTAAGCTTTACTGATATAAATCACCTACCTTTATAGACCTGAAAAACCTAACCTCTATTTTAAATCATTTTGCATACAGTGGTAGTACACTTGCGATTTGTGGGATCAAATTAGAGAAATTGAAACAGAGTCAAAAAATTTTTAATTAAAAAAAATTTTACTTTTATAAAATTTAAATTAGAATATCACTGCCAACTGGTATTAGAAAAATAGAAAGTAACAAAATTGAACTGATGCACATTACCCATATTATATATATTTTAAAGCACAATATTTACAAAATTAATAAATGTAAAAGATGTCATTTTACAATGGCCATTATAACACATGATTACATTGTACCCGAGTTAAGACAAACTACATTGAATCATCTCTTAATCTACTGAAATTATTCTATTTCATTATTTTCACATTTCACCAATCATTCTGTGATATTCTTGAATTAGCGGAAGCACTTAAGTGATAAATGATCACTTGCATTCGATCTAAACTTGGAAAACCACGTTTACTTTCTACGAATTTTCTCGAAACACGTACTTGAACACACACAGTTCGCAGCACAAACTTTTAAGATATCATCACTAATTGTTGAACATCAGAGATGAAGCGATAGAAACAGCAAACCTTGTAGTTATACTGTGGAGATTAAGCTGTACTCTTTATGCGCACAGAAAATTCTTGCAGAACTTCCATCAAAATTCACATACGTATAAAAAAGATTATTACGAGTAGCAGGCTGTTCAGAAGTATAATTGGTGTACTGTAGTCCAGGATTTTCTAATTCAGAGTAGTGTAACTTGTTCCAAAGAAAGATCCTTCATTCAAACTTTTTATTTTTTGGAAAACGTAAATCCACAGCCATTTCGCACAATTCCTCTCGAAACGAACACCAAAAATGAATAAAAAGAAAGGATTCAATATTTTTTGATTAACGGAAAAATAACTCAGGGGCAAGCCCCCAGAGCCCAAAGGCCCTGGGACCCGCAGCTGCAAAAACACCCGACCACTCGGTTCAGTCAAGCACACAAAAGAAATCAAATTCATAACGGAAAATAATTCCAGCGACAAACGCCCAAAAACTGATTACGCCAAAAACCTACGCGAACCAAGATGGCGAGAAAATAGTCCCGTTGAAAAACTTGAATTTAAAAATTAATAAAGTTGAAACCTTAATGGAAACAACAACAAAAATAAAGACAATTAATAATTAAGTTGAATACAAAGTAAATGAATAAGAAAAATTTAGATATTTAATGAAACGGCTAAAAATTATCGTTTGAATTTCAAAATTTGCCAAAGTTGCCACAAGAGATGAAATAAACTTTAGTGGCAAAGAATTAAATTAATTAAAAATACTGAGAAAACCGAAAAATGATGTTGACGCAATATTTGCAATCTAACAGAAACAAGAACAGGTGGTGTTTGTGGATCAATATAATGCGATCACTATAATCAAAATACGAACTTTTGGCTATATCTCCATTTACACGTAACTAACATTGATACATTTTTAGCACCGAGAAATCAATTTCTGGAAAAAATCCTGGTAAATATCGGTTTCAAGCAAACGACGGAAATTTTTTACAGACACCTGCACCTTTTAATAGCTTTGGAATTGACATCCCGATACTGCTGATTTCAATGCAGGAAAAAGGTAAAAGTCTGATGGGGAAAAATGGGGATGTAGGCCATGTGATCCAATCTCTCCCATCCCAAGCGACGAATTTGTCTCTTAGTAAACCTTACTGCGTCATGTCTTGCATTATCGCCCAAGAACAAAACCCCTCGAGGCTTATTGCCATTCTTTCAGTGCTGTGATCAGCGTGAAGTTCATCGGCACCCATCTTCACCTTTTTCCAGCATTGAAGTCAGCTTTAACGGGCGTCACTTCCAAAGCAATGAAGAGGTACAGCAGGCTGTGAGGAACTTCCTTTGTTCGTTGGGCACCGTTTTTCACCACGATGGTTTCTTGAAATTGATTTGTCGATGCGAAAAATGTATCAATGTTGGTGATGAATAAATGGGAAAATAGTAAAACATATTCTTCTTAATATATTTAACTTCATAAACTTGCTATATAAGTCAAATTTTAATGCCCAGCAAAGATTCCTGAATGGACGAGAAATTTCATCCTAGGCGATGAATGTTCGTCCCTAGCGATGAATATTTCATTCCGATGAATGTTCGTCTGTAACGATAAGTTAAAAGAACATCACTTCATTTGAACTCTTGCTGAAGAAAACACCCTCTCATGGCCGCCACAACAGAAGCAGATATTCAACAACAGTACACGTTTAACTTTACTGTTTTTTCAACTAATTTTACAGCTCTCTCACTTCATAAATTTCACTCGTTAACGATAAAAAATATCGTAAAACAAACGAAAGGGCAAAAATTAGGTAATGAAAATATGAAATCTATTTTTGTTCCACATTTTAAATTGAGATAAACGTTTGAAAATAGTATTCATACTTGCGTTAATAAGCGTACTTTCCTGTGACGTATTGAAAGCATTGAATATTAATTTAAAAGTAAATATAGTTCTGCGCTCTCTTCCCTGAATAAAATTCATTGAAATTTCACTGTTAGTCGAAATTGCCAATTTCGGTGGAGGAGAGTTTTAGGACAGCAAGAGAGTGAGAAATCATAGTGCAAATATTTACACATTTTATGTACGAAATATGCGAATATTGGCACGCCTTTTCAGTATTGTTTTTAGAGATATAAATGGCAAAAGTATCAATCATAAGGTGACCAATCGTAGAACAGTCCTCATTCGAAAGTGTACAATAAATTATGTTACAAATATTCTTGTTATGCATTTATCATATTATAGTGCATTTGTATTATTATTACAATGAATAATATCTTTTGTTGATTTATAAATAAACTTTTTTTCTTTATTTATATATAAATCTTAAGTTTATTTGTGTCCTTATTTTCAAAGGAAAAAAATTTTGGTCAATTTCAGCATTTCGGTATCTTTTTAAAAATCTGTTTCACAGAAATTCTAAGTGGTAGAAAATTTGATTAGCTAATGGTACTCGTTCATAAAGGAATAACCGGCAATATTTAATTATTTTAAATTTATTAAGGTGAACATATGTAGAAAACAGGACATTAACTGTAAAATCAGGAAAGGTGCAGTCTGTGGGGGGAATTTCGCAATTGCATTGAGGGTTAATGGCAACTAAATGTTAAGAGTCATCAGTTTTAATTGCAGGTTAAAAGTTCTTTACTGATTAAGCCAATGAATAGGTATCCTTCAGCAATAATTTTTCTTCTTCTGAATTGCGTGAGATAGAAAGACTTTTGTGCCAGTCCTATATTAGAATTCAATATTTGAAATCAGTTTCTAAGACAGAAAACATGTGTTACAAAAAATCGTGTGATGGGTGCTCGTACATGCAGTCCAACGAGCAGGATAAAAAGATGAATGACTCTTTATTTGACGAATATTCCAGTAAAGCAAAAAGTAGCACAGATAACAAAATTAAGTAGCACTTTTATAAGCTAGTAACTCAAACAAGCAGAAAATCTCTAATACAAATCGGTCACGGCACTTTCAATAGCACTCGATTGTCTCAGTTCACCAGCTCCAACTGACTCTCTTGGTTTTGAAGCTTGCTTTTATAACTCTTCAAAAGGATACCTCTTCAAAATGAAGCGTTTCATTGGAAGCGATGTAATCTGTAGAAAGTCCTTGATATTTTTGGTTCCCAGTAAAAATAGGACCACAGTTTAGGATTTTTCTAGAAGATTCCTTTTTTCGCCAAAATGGATAAGTTCGTAGACAAGGCCACCAAATTTGTGGCCAAGTTTCGGATGTCAGGGAAACAACTTTACCGCTTCGTAAAATTTCTGAAGTTCATAAAGGTATGTTCTACGTTTTGTATGTCCAAAGTAATATTATTTTTATTTGATTCTCTACACTTCAATTGTTTGTAATATTTTTTTGTTTCCATATTAGTTGAAATATCGTTTTGGATTGATGTCGCAAAAACGCAAAATTTAGTAACTCTTCCGAAAAAAATTAATTTTATGGAAACAAGTTAAATTTGTTCTTAATAATGTAAGCAGTGTTAAAAACTGTCTGGTGCATTTCTGATAAAGAAAACACGGAGCGGTCTTAAATGGGTTAGGCTTTTGAATCTTTATTTATCGTTAGAAATGCTTCTGTAAAAATTTTCCCGACAAACTTAATGTTGTCGAAACAAAAAAAAGCATTATTGGAGATTCTCAATATCTCAACGACTTTCACGAATTCGAAACTTATGAATTTTGAAGTCATTCTTGCTCTTTTACATAAATGTTTTTGCTTGTCCCTTTCAATTTGAGGCTGTGTGAGCATAGAATTATACAAAATATAAAATTAAATAAATCTCTTAGTTAAAAATTTGTTACAAAAGTTGGGTGATCCTTTAATTTATTTATTAAATTTTTTTAATAGAGTTTAAGTTCCCTGAAAATCGTGAACAAAACTTTAAATAATTCTTATTGCATCCAATTCAGAAAGCAGTTCCAAACTATTTTGTGCCTCACCACTCAGAACCCGAAAGGAAAGTCTTTTTAAGATGGTGACAGGGCGGTTCTTGTAGCATTTGTAACTTCCAATAGCTGTCAAATTTTTCTTTAAAAGGCATCCTCGAGAGGGAAGCTTGAGTAATCTGAACAGTGAATTATAGTTGTCTGATGTCATTTATGGCTATAACTCGCTTTAGGCGTCGTTGCAAGTCTCATAATCACGGCAGTCGATGGAGCGGCGTACTGTTCGAACAGGGAACCCTATGAAATTTATGGATCTTCGAAGCTTTTCAGCTTACATGATAAATGTTTCCCATAACTAGGAGCTTCTAGATTTTCATTTCATTTCCTATTTCTGACTAGCAGCGCTTACCAGGCTAAGCTGTCTATGCCCAAAATATTTTGCAGTGAATTCCAATCCACGGAGGAATAGTATATTACATTCAATTGAGTAGTTCAGTTATTCTAGGCAATTACTTTTGGATACGTTTAGCCATGACAAACTATAAATAGGAAAAAAGAAAAGTCATTATAAGAATATGTTTTTGATAAGCAATTAAGCTGAGTCTCTTAAATAGAATCATCTTCATTTTCATCGTAAAAATGTAACAGATGACTTTGCAGTTTTAAATCCTCTGTTGGGCGCAACTGGCCTGACAAGCACAACTCGGATTTTTCCGTTCCCCTCCCCCTCCACTTTTAGGAAGAGTAGAAATATGTCCTTCCTTTCTTTACTCCATGATTGGAATTCCTTCTAATCAGTTAACCACCCGTTTTGTTAATTGCAATTATTACCATATTGCTTTCACAAGCGATTGCGCTCGAATTTGTCAGACGTATGGAGGTTAGTAATATCTCATTTTTATGCAATTAGTGTTTATTATGCTCAGTTATTGAATGTATCACGTAAAATCAATTGTCATAAAAAACAGCTGTCAATACAATTTGTTTCAATCAACGGAAAAAAGCAATACACCAGCATGTCTGGATTAAATGATGAGCGGACTTTGGTGTTCAACGTTTCGAAAGTGAGGAAGTACTTTGTAGTGTCATATAAAAATGCAGCCGAGAAATTAGGCAATATTTCTTTTTTAATTTAGTTTATTAATGACACACAGGACTAGCACGACATAAATAGACTAACACACAAATACATTTAACATAGAAATTAAGAAAATTACACATTGCAATTCTTATTATTCCGAGTCATGGCCACACAAAAATCATATCAGACACTTCATTCTCTCGCACACAGCCACTTCTCTCCGAGGGAAAAAACACAACCAGCCACGCTACCGACCGACGGCCAACTGAACTTTTTACGGAACAGTCTTGTGCCGCATCATCTACCGCAGGCAACAGCAACTGTAAAGTCCAATTCCTTACAACTTGGTTCTCGCGTCTTCGCTTCAGGACGACTTTTTTGCAATATATCCGCACTTCATGATAACAAAGCCATCGTTCCGTAATGCGGAGAGCAAAAGAAGCCAGATATAGTCATGATTTACAATTCCACCAAGAGTGGCGTTGATACTGGAGACAAAATATGCATTATTTACAAAGTGAGTCGGAGCTCGCCAGTCGTGATATTTTCCAAAATGCTGCATGCAGTATGTATAAGTTCTCAAGAGATTTCATTCGACAATCAAAAGTAACCTTTTCACGGAACAGGGGGTAAGCCGAAAAAGTATGGAGGCAGTTCCTAATTAGAATAGGCAGAACCTATTCAGCTTTCCTGTGTACCGTCCCATCAATAAACGAGAAGACTCTCTAATCCTCCCCCAAAGAAGAATCTTGTTTCCCCTTTAAACACTCCTAAAAAGGTTAGTGATCAGTTGTAGAATGACACAATTAAAATAAATGTGTATTAATACCCTTAATTATACAAGATTGTTTTACCTGCGCCTGTCAGGCGCATTGCCCCTCAACTCGCCGGCGGGATATTGAGCCCGTCGGAGTATAAATAAATTCCAATTTTGATACATCTCAGAAGACTTAGGTCAGATGGCTATACCAAATTATAGAGTACATGCGGTTTATATTTCGGCAGAGCACATTTAATACTTGTGTATTTTGTCTTAGAATTAGACATCAGTCTATCAGAGGGAGATAGTAAAATATACTTAATCCTGTGTGTATTCAAGCAGGTTTCGTATACGTTTCGAAAGGTTTTTTAGATCATTCATTTTTCTACACTCACGATCTTACAAAGTAGTATATGTTTATTTATTTGCGAAGCCGTCAAATCCTACCCAGAGGGTGTAAGGCACTGACCCAAACGGGTTAATAGAACAAAAATATCACATCAAATTGCAAAGCATTACATTCAAACTGAATCACACTGCATGCAAAAAGCAAAAGTCCTGAACAACCAAACAAAAGAAGTGACAAAAAAGTTCATGAAACGACATCAAATAGTAAAGTAGGAAAGAAAAGACCAATCGAAATTTAAAAAGTGTTGGAAACGAAATTTTATAATAGATTTTAGACGCACCCTTTGCGAAAAAGTATCCTTTGTTCCCATTAAAGAAAACCCAGGGTAACTTCCAAACATCATAGAAAGTACTTCAGTTGTAGTTCGAATTGATAGGCATCAAAAGATATTCGGAAATTCGTTTGTAATGAATTTCCACGTATTATCTAACGTTTCTCGATTTTTGCATACTGAAATATATAAAAACTACGAATCTATGGTTTCGTTTCACCGCCCATGTGAGAAACACTTAAAATTTCTTAAAAGACTTTTGTTGTAGCATTAGTAACTTAATTTTCCTGTATTATCAGTCTCAATCGCAGAATTAATCTTCTTTAATAACAATAAAGATGATAATTTCCTTGAAATGTGATTATACCTTTTCCGTTACATTGCCTCATATAAAAAGACGTTTATATGAACGCTATATTTGATGCGTTATTTATAATTACTATTCCAGAAAGAAAAGACAAGTCGCATTCGCCTGCATTCTCTCCGGTATCAGAAGGTAAGAATCTGTATATTGTGACACTTATTATGATAATTGACATAATAAAGTAATGTTCTTGTTAAAATATCTTTGATGAGTGATCTGAGAATTGAATTCCAATGCTGTTCGTTTATTTCTCTGGAAGATTCAATTCATTCGAGAAGTTGCAAATATTTTTAGAAACATAACTAAATTATAATAATTCTACTGGAGGAGTTTAAATAGCCGAAAATTTCTGCTTAAAATGACTTTGGCTAAAAAAGCATTATTTTATTATTATTCACACATTAAGTGCAGATTTTGCACCTCATTCGGAAGGTTATAATTACTTCCGGCGCTTTCATCTCAGTTCTTCCTTAAGAGTTCGAATATCCTTTGAAATGAAGAAAAAATAAATTCAAAATAAGTTTTTTTTATTATTATAGAAATATTAAAGCAATTTTTGAACATTTCTACATCTATCTAATGGGCTGTGCAGATGTTATATCTGCCGTATATTTGTCCAATAAGCCTTCAATCATTCTTACTGTATCCACTAGAACTAAACTGACTTTCATCTTAATATACTGAAATCAGATTTAATCTACTGCACTGCGCTATCCTCCGGATGGCGAGTGCTATATTTTCTTCTTATGAGTCGAGCAAAATCAAAAATCATATGTCTTATCAAATTGGTACGTACAGTCGCTGAATAAAATGAGCTACTCAGCATTATTCTGCGATCGTTCATTGGGCATTTTTAAAAAAAATGTTTGCCGATCTTCAGGAAATAACGTATATTAAAAGACTCTATGGTGAAAATTTTAAAAGGGATCATCTATATATTTAAAATTGCATTGACTTCAAAATTTTCAATAGCAACACCAATTTTGATGTCATAAATAAATTTAACATGAAGAAATCCCCAAGAAATATATATTGGACATGCACTTTCACCCTCTCACACGGAGGGAGGCGGTCTCGAGCGGTCTAAAAATTTTCCCTTAACAGCGAGGAAGGTCGGTCTGAGGCGGTTCGTTTCTTTTGAGGGGAGGTGAGGCTCTGAGATGGCTTCAGAGATAAGCGCGATAGAAGGTCCAATTATCCTTGCCAACCACAGCCCATTTCCGTGCGCCTTAAGGGGAGATTGTAAAAGGGGGTGGGTGGTGAGGTAAATGACCACCCAGGTTGAGAGAGTCCAATTCATGCCCTATCCTTCCAAACAGACCCGGTTTTAAACGGGCTAGAAGAAGAAAGTCGCCTCGGGATTAAAGAGTTAAAGATTTCTGGCTTCAAAAAAAGAAATTCTTCATGAGATTGAAAGAAACTGATCCGTTAAAGGTAAGATTTTGTCTCATATTCAGTCTTTAATGTGATTATTTAACGCATTTATATTAAGAATTTTTGTATAGTATATACAAAATATAGTATAGTATATAAAGTATAAAGTATTTATTATTAATATAAAGTATCTGGCCAACATTTTGTCAAAGACACATATCCCTTCCGAACCCCATGTAACCCAAATCTTTTCAATGCAAAATCCAAGAAACTATGGTTTCATTTCCCTTTAAATGTGAGAAACATTAACATTTTGAAGAAGCTTGCTATTGTAAATAAGTAACTGAATACATTACTGTACATTGCCACTGATGAAAAGTCGTTTATATAAGTACTATCTCTTATGCCCGGCGTTGCTCGGGATTGAGATACTTTCATATCTAATATTCATGATGTAAAAATTACTTTTGTATAGAAAATTACAACACTCAAAATTCCTTTATCATCTGAAAGTTTTTTTTAATTAAATTGAGACTATTAATTGAAACAGACGATTTAATTTTGTTTTCTTCTGTGTAATTCAGTTTGGATGTAATATTTTGTTTTAAGCGGCATTTAAATTGTTTGTTTTTTTAAAACTTAAATTCCCTGTCGACCGAAAAAATGCCTTATACCATCTGAAAAGGACGTGTCTGAGCCCCCAAATAAATAAAACTCTATTTTGCTGTGTAACACTAGCAATGATCGGATCTTTCATAGAACCAAGTAGAGGTTCCATTTTCAGTAGAAGAAACCTTTATGAGACAAGACCTTCTTTTTCAAGAAAAAAAGTTAAAATGATTCTTTGAGGAAGATTCACATCTTAGACTTTTGAAATTCAATTGTAGCTGAATTAATTTTCAAATGAAATGTAATAAATTCGACTCCTGTTTTGCATCAAAGAACATTACGAAATAGAAAAATTTAAGAGTGGATTTAAGAGTGGATTTAAGAGTGGCAATGGGCATTACTAAACAGAAATAATTAGGAGTATTATCCTGAATTAAAAGGTTTCACGAAAATTGCAAAAATAAAAATCAATTTAATTTTTGTAAATATTCCAATTATTAATTTTTAGTGCCTTTATTCCTTTCGCAACTTCAAAACGTTTTCTTGAATAAAAACAAATATTTTGTTACATTACAAATATTTTAGGCTCTCCAAATAATCTTTTTCAGTATTATTAGAGCTCTCTTTTATTAAGAACACATCTTTAATTAACTTCTATTATATTAGTTCAGAAAAAGCTTCTGAAATTATTTTATTTGTACCAATTGGAATAGCAACAGAAATGTTTTATAAGAAGATTCTGAAAACTGGAGGAGGACTTGATTTTTGTATATGTCAGAAAGCTTTTGAGGAAAGGCGTTCCATCAATATGAAAAAAGACTTTTGCAACAATTGGTCTAACTTCCCTTTATAGCACTGCTTAGTAGTTTGTGGCTCCTCAAACATAAAACTATCATTAAAAGAAAGGGAAATTTCTCCTCAAACGGCTTTATTAAAGGAATAAATATTTTTATACTAATAGAAACATTGGGACAATTGAGAAAAGAGCTGTGAGAATAGACGTCATAAAAACTCATGCTCTACGCAATATCGATTTTAAATGACCACTCAAGTACCTTCCAGAAAACAAAGTTTTCTGTTTTCTTATTTGATTTACCAAGAGAAATGCGACGAGAACCGTTTAATTAGAGGTTGCTGGAGAAAGGCCCAGTTGTGCTTCAAGCGTAATAGATTATGAAAAATATTTCAAGAAAATACCTTCAAAAATCATACAAGTTTAACATTACAAAGTATCAAATAATTTTTAATTTGCCCTTCTGACAAATTTAAAATAAGAATTATAAATGACAACAGCAAATTTAAAACAAGTCAAATAATTTCAACAAATAAAAATTTAAAGTTTTCTAAAACAGAGCTAATGACATACGCTTAGCAATTTGATAAATTTTTTGTTCATAAACAGCTATTATTCTAACAAAACGAAAATTGTCACTATTTGTTTTAAAATTATTATACAGCGGCGCTCTTTTTACGGTTTCAATGAAACTGAAATCCCATTGTCTTTTCTTTGACGCTAGTGACTTATGTTGCCGCAAAATGTTTTCTTTCTTTATCTTTGCCACGCCTATTGTAATTTACTCCACACATTTCGAATATATACATTACAATTATAGCATGTTCCCAATGCTCGTTTTTAAAATTTTGTATTACTACAATTTGAGTTTGCTTTAACGGCCCGATTTCAAGCAACAAGAAGACAAATTTGGCATTAGCCTAACAATTTTGAGGCGCAGTCGGATGACTCGGAAGGCATCTTGCCTTGCGCTTTTCTCTCCAAGTTGCCGTGCCGCGGTGGTGGGAGGGCGTCTGGCCGTATGCCTTGGCGAGCAGCGGGCCCACCTGCGAGGCGGATTTTCAGAGGAATCGGATTTCGAGCCCGGGGCCCCTGGGCCCCAAAGTCTAGACCTTACCACTAGGCCACCACTACCCAATTACTGCGATTGGAATAAGATATTGAAGACTATCCATAGAGGTCTCAGTATCTTATAACAGAGGATTGTTGAACGCTTTTGTAAATTTAAGTGGTAAGTTACAAGGATAGTTTCGGAAATACCTTCTGAATTTGAAGTTGTCAAATGTTGTACAGTCGCCGGAAAAAAGGGAGCCACCCCGCATTATTTTTCCGTCGATCATCGGGTTTTAAAACAAAAAATGCCAATTTTCAGGAAATAAGGTCTAATGAAAGGTGTTTATAATTTCCATAAGGGGTCATATACATATTTATAATAGAATTAACTTCAAAATTATGATAGTGTATATAAGATCAGGCTTTACTGAGGTGAAATGTAGTCCATTTTGGGTAAGAAACAGACAATATTTGTCTTTATCTTCTTTTATTCAGGCATTGAGGATATTACGTTATTTCTTCATAGGTAAAGGGTTCAATTTTTACGTAGCTCCATGACCTGTATTCAGAAGATTACGCCTGAGCGGCGCGTTGTTGTTGAAAGCTTAAATGCTGGCGTGAAAAAGGGCAGATATGAATGCGCGGAACCCATAAGTACCCAGAAAAGGGAATTTCCCCTTTAGAAAATCGTGACTTGAAAAGAAAGTTGTAGTGCGTTTATTATGATGAAAGTAGAAGTATTTAAAATGAGGTGTCGTTAAGATTATTTAGGAAAGTTAAAAAATTAAAATATCACATGTATTATAGTGCAAGTCCTTCCTTTGAACTTCCTTTTGATCAGAAAATTTATATCTAAACTGAGAACATTAAATTGATTTTAATAAAGTGATCTATCTTTTTGTTAGGTTAATTTTTGGCGGATACTTTTAATATTCAGTTCGGCGTATAGTCTAAATTGAAAGCTAAGCAGAATTTTCAATTTAAAAATATGAATTTATGTTTATTATTTCAAATAAAAAAAAACTAAAACTCACCGAGCACTTAACACCAAATAGTTGTCTATCTGTATCAACGTAAATTACAATTATTCTATTCAAAATTCAGTCTGGAAAATGGCAGTTTGAAATGTAATATATAAAGGTTAAAATCATGTTAATTTAGTGTAGAAATTGTCTGCACTATTCCTTCAGAAAAAACTGCGATTCAAATATGCTTTTACGATGACACTCAATTATTCAATCTGCAACAAAATTAGTGTCGCAGAACATCAGAGTGGTAATTTAATTTTAAAGCACCCTATCGGATGAGATACCTCTGAGAAAAAACATATTAGTCGGAGACACCAGTTTACAGTGATAAATACAGTTTGCGTTTCTGCTAGATACATTTTTTACCTCGTGTATTTTCTCTTAGAATAAGAATTCATTCAGTTTGAGGGAGATTGTTATATATACTTATTACTATATACAACCATGTTTCGATGGGGTGTATTTCTGCTGCATTTGAAGATTTGCTGTTTTTGAAGGTTTATATTCTTATGAAATATATGTTGCCATGCCATTTCAACAAGTAAATCCCGATTACCTAAACATAATATACATCTATCATAGCCTCAGCAATTCTAAAAAAACATTTCAATTGTTATTCTAAGAGGAACATTTCATGAAGAAATTCCGAAACTTCTTTGCAATGAATCCTAAAGCAATATTTTAGATTCCTCAAATTTTTGACACTAACATTTAAACTAAGGAACTATGTTTCCATTTATTTTTTAACTGCGAGAACATTAAGATTTCAAAACAGCTTTTGTTGCCTCATTAGTCTGAAAGATTAATTATATCAGTTTCTGTGGCAGTAGAAAACCAATGGGGGCAAAAAATTTAAACTACATTAAATTTACAACAAAAGTAGCCCGACATATTTTTCGTAGGATGATTAGTTTATAATATTAGCGGTATGAATAAGTGCATAATTAAAATAAGTGTTTGAATATCTTAGTTTAATTTTTATAAAAGTTTTCATTTCGAAATGCGGCTATCTTTTATAATATCATAACTACATAAGGTATGCATAACCCATTTTACACTCGTTCGTAATCAAATTTCTTCATATCTTTCTACTATTTAATCAAGTTCGAACCTCTCCTCTTCTTCTTGAGAGGTGCCATTAGTATAGGTTAAATGGCAGGTGCTACAAAAAGAAACACATGACACAGCTAAATGAGTGTTGCATCTCCGCCCTTTTGGTTGGAGGAATTGAGGAGAGATCAGTTTTGATCTTTGTTGATGATTTGAGAAAATCTGCATATCTATAGTTATTCAAATTACATATATTAGCAGCTGCTTTGTATACGTGTAGAAACATCTTCTCACTGGCTTTTCTCAGTTTTTGATCAATGTAACTATAGTTGTTTGGTTTTTCTATAAATAAGTGATGATATGTCGCAGTCGCTGAATTCATGACGAAGGAGGATGGTTTGGGTAAAAGAAAGTTCTTTTGGGAGCTTTCTTATACAAAATAATTTAGCTTCGACTTTTATCTCTTCAAGTTTGATAAAATAAATGCTACTTTCTTTTGGTGCCAAAGCAATCAGTAACACGAATAGGTTTACGTCTGGCCCTGTTATAGCAACAATGGAATGAGAAGTTGCTTCCTCTAATCCACATGTCACAATATAAGTATCAGTGTCTCCTGTAACAATCCTCATTTCAATTCCTTTAGCAGCCATTTTCTGTGTTAGCAACAGAATAAGCCTGATCTTATACTTTCCGTTGGCAAGAAAATGTTCCTGTTGAACTGTGACAGACTGGCTGCTAACTTTTATATTAAACTCAACACATATATGTATATTTAGATTATACTATCTAAGTACACTCATTTGGAGCGTTAACAGAACCAAAAGACTAAGTAGAAGGGATTATATATATATATGAAACGCACGTCAGGGAGACAGGGAACACGAATGTTCATTAATTAGGTTTGTCGCCCTCACCCTGACACCACCACTACCCTCGACGTATACAATATTAACCTTGTATAATTATTATATATTCGTCAGCTTTTTCTGCGGGCTGTTGTTACAGCACTTTTAATTGATTCCACCTTTACAATAAGGAATTTTAGAAATACGAATAGGCTTTTAAAAGAATTTTTCTTTAAGCGAAGTCGATATTCAGTGCCCACTGTAAAGCTTTCCATAAAGCAAGAGATTCTAATACATTTTTTATATTATGCCCGGAATAATTAAACATTGCTCACTTATTTTAGTTATAACAAAGTCGTTTTTGAAGCTACAGGAGTTCTATTTCGTTACAAACCTCGTTATTTCAAACCATTGTCATATGATCAGACGTCACCTGATTCGGCAATTTTTACTTTTCCATACATCCAGAATTTGACTCTAGACGGATTTAACGTTCGCCAGGACTGTATGCACCGCAAATCTTCCTGAAATCCAGTCTTGAACACAAAATCTTCCTCAACCGAATCCTAGACTCTGTTAAGTGGCTAACGCGGCCGTCATGAGATTTCTAAAGTAGGCTCTGTGTATGACTGCGGTAGATTTGAAGCGATGCTTTTACACATTTCGTCGGATTAATTTGATGATTCTTAACTGAAGTAGTTGAACATGTCTTTAAAAATCATCCAAGGACAAGACTTCTGTTTGGTCTATTATCTTTAATTATGTCTCTTTGATTAAGTTAAAATATAAATGATTTATTTACAAAATGTTTTTATAATGAAGAACGGAAAGTAAAATTAAATCCTTAAATCCGGTCAAATTAATATTGATATCATTTTCCTGGCGTTTCCAAAAAAGCTGTTGAATTTTGATCAACGATTTCATGAATCCTATGTTAATAAGCAGTTCTTTCTGTAATATAAAGAAAAATTTAATTATTAATATTAAATCTCATATATAATTGCTATTTCATACTCTTAATAAAATTTAAACAACAGTAATCTTTTTTGAAACTTTCGATATAAATTGCCGGAAATATTCTGATAGACGTCACATTTATTTAATGATATTCAAAATTTGAATACTTGGAGCACTTTTCCTGGGACATTTTTTAATCAATATTTACAAATCTTCCTCTATTGCAAACTTTAGAAAATATTGAATAGCACAATTCAGGATTTCACTATCTCTTTAATGGGTTTTGAAGTGAGGGATTGGAAATTCAATCTCTTCTTTGCGCATACATGTTGCATCTATTGTCGCCTTGTATACGATATTTTTCTCTTATCCTAATATATTATGATTTGCATGAAAAAGAAGCTAACTGATACAGAGGCAAGACATGAAAAGGCAACACCAATTGACGTCTAAGCTGCAGAGAGGACCTGTCTTTCCAAAATTTCGGAACAAGAGAGGGGGATTTTTTTACTGAAAACCCCATTTTAAAGGAAATAAAGGATTTTACTTAGGTATTATTTAATGGTTATTATATAATTTAAAGTATCACCCTAATTTTTTTAAAAATTTTAAATGCCCTCATTATACGTTTTTGCATGGTGGAAGAGGAAAAAGGGCACGAACTACTTTGAGCTCATAAATTTATGGTAGGTGTAGAAAATCATACAATAAGAATAAAATTACGCTACACAAAGTGTTTCATAAAGCAAGTTGCAATAAATTCTAATAGGAACTAATAATTATGAAAGTAATTAATAATAATATTATTATTAATTATTAAAGTGACATAATGCAACATATTGAAAAAGCCTTTCTGTCTTGATATAAGAAATAAATCGAAATCTCAGCTTACAATAACAAATGTCAGGTGTTTCGACAAACCTTTAACAACTGACTTCCCACTCTAACTCCCATTCAATTTATCCCTCTTTTAAGGTTTAATTTATATTTCGCTCGCTGATATTGCATTTCAACAGTCATCACATCATTAGGTTTATCCTCAATCTATCCTGTTTAATGTAGAGTTCTAAACTAACAAATTCTATTACCTTTAAATCACCTGGCTACTACACTAGTTCATATTGTATATTTTACAAAATTTGGAAGTCAAAAATTAATTTTTTGCACATATGAATAATTGTTGACCATTTGGGACAATAAAATATATTCATATTCTTCAAGGAAAAGTTTCTCAGCAGTGAGTACACAATCCGAAAACTAAGAATCACGCAGAAAATATTTCACACTGGCTATTTCCCTTTTATCCAAGTATCACATTAGAAGCCTTGTAATGAAGAGGGATTGTCTGAAATTCTCTTCCTCCAAAATGGCATGAAGAAATTTCTGGATATCTCATGAATAAGAATTTATCTTCTCAGATACAAGTGATGGAAAATATTTAAACATAATGCCTTGTCTTTGTCCTTAATGTGTTGTCATACTTTAGAAAGAAATAAGCACAATAATACAAATAAAATGCATGATTCAGTATTAGGGCTGTTTCAAGATCATCAAGTTGAATAAATATTTCGCTGGTGTAGATATATTTTTAAAAATAAGACTAAATCTTTGATTTCGAATTCGCATGCGTTTATTAAGTCTATGATTTTGAAAATGGAATTATTTTTGGCGTTAATATATCTTTAAACTAACGAATTCTAATAAAAGGGATTATTACATCTACCAGAATTACACCTGTCAGAAAAGAAACGCGTGCTTTGCTAAAGTTTAAATAAAATGGTATAGTTCGGTTTTGAAATGTGAAACAATTACACTCGCTGATCCGTTTGTGAAAAAATCTGTTTCTAAATTCACAATGCTCCGTGGAAGGGCTAAAAAAAGCTTTACGTTCATTTCCTACATTACATCAGAGCGTTTTCCGAATTTGTTCTACCACTCAGAGTTTCAAAATAAACACTTTTTAGAAGAGAATGAAGACTGTTCGTCGAATTGTGTTGCAATAAATAGTTATCGTTCATGAAAAGGAGTCCCAACAAGGGGATGCCTCACATTTTTCAACTGTGAGGATATGTGGAGTTGGTTTGCTTTCACTTAAAACTTCAATTATTTTTCGACGCCTTGAATCTAGAATGGTAAGCAACGAATTTTAGTGGGATATTTCCCTAAACATCTCCCAGAAGAGGAGAAGTTCAGTCTTTACTCGTTTTCTCCAATGTGTAACAGGTTCCAAACGTTTCCTAGATTATTTCTACATGAAACCTTTTATTAGGGACTATTGAAAAACGCCCATATTTTGTATGAGCTGTAGATTAGAATAGTATTCACTCTGTATGTGCGTCACTGAGAGCAGGTGATTTCGAGACGACGTTCTTCTTTAATCTCATGCAAGAAAAACATACATTAAGTGATCCTACCAGTGGTTACATTTTATCTGAGAAAAAGTAATTTTGTAGCGGCTTCAGCTGCTGAAGTTGAAATATAATTAATAAATAAATTCCAAATCGTAAAATGTAATCGGAAATTTTTTCAAATAAACAAATATTATTTGAATCAATTTTAAATAAAGCTTAAAATATATGACAAACGAGTTGATAAAAATATGCGGTTTTGATGAAATATTGCAATAATATACTGAAGTATTTGAATATAAGTTTTAAAGTTAAAAAGCAGTTGTAGATTTTCTATTCCCAGTAAAATTATCACATGTTGGCATATCCTTGATACCGGTGATTTACGCTACAGTCAAAATTTTATGTTTAGATAATTAAGTCAAACGTTTAACTTTACCGTGTCAAATAATTAAAGCATTTCTACAGAGAAAGGATTTCAAGAAAAGATTTCTTAGAAAAGCCGTTCTTCAAAATACATTCAAAAATCCTAAAATTTCAACTTTGCTTACTATAAACGAACTGACAGCCTAAGGGTACCAGCTGTTTGTCAGTTTTATCAATACTTACAAAGTAAAGAAGCAAATTGGCAAAATTTAGCCAAGTAATTGAGACTGGTAAAATCTGTGAACTTCATATTTTGCAATATTTCTCGGAAATGGAGGATGGTAGAAAAGCGGGAGGCGACATATGAAGACATATCTCGGTACTATGATATTTCGTATGAAATAAAAAATTAGCGAAATAAGTATAATGGTTTCGGCTATAGGAATCTATCAAGGTGCTTCCTCCATAAAGATTGAGAAACGAAGTAGTGTTTTTGAGATTTCCCTACAAAGTTGACAGTTGTCTGTTTTCAATAAGCCGCATTCATTTTTGTTGAACCACATGATTTCCGCTGATATATTTATTTCGTCACCGATATGAAATCTACTGTAATTAAGTTCACATTAATTATTATGTGTCGTTGGAATCCATTTCCAATGGCAATTTTCAATAATTTAACTCAAATGCGTGTCAGCGTACTGATCGCAATGAATCCTGTTCTACAATTTGATGGCATTCTGCTTCAAAATTTCATTTTAGCTTAAATTTTGTACGCCAATGTATATTTTTCGCGTTAGTTTAGAGAAACGTTCAGAAACTAGGATTTTCCATTACTTATTTTTGAGCAATCTGCTTTACCAAAACATTCTAACAGTCTGAAATAAGCAGTACATAACTTCTACTGTATTCACTCATAAATGTTTAAGAAGCAATTTTTGAGTCTTACTACTCAGAACTGCAACGGAAATGCTTTTCAAGAAGAATTGAAAGCCTTCGCAGGCGTTCGAGATAAATATTTCGGTTGTATCAGCTCCAGAAAAAGTTTCCCGAAAGGGGCTGTCTGATATTTATGAAATCTGAAGTTCGCTTTAGTCTATGTTTCAGTGACCAACCGATTTTTGAAAAGCTTTATATTGTGGTGTAGTTAATACTAAAAAGAAGGAATGGATTGGAAACGCAAATACGCACACTAATCAATTCTGCTTTAATCACATTCAATGTTCAGTGTTTACCCGCATTCGTTTCAAATTTTTAGAAAAGAGAAAGGGAGAGGAGCAATCAATTTAGAGATTGCTGAAGAAGACCAAGTGTATGACTGCAGAGGAATTCAAGGGCAGTCTCTGCACACATGCTATTATGAAACATGAGACTATGTATGTTATTATGAAATGTCTTTCTTCAAAACTCATTCAAAAATCATATAAATTCGACATTACTTCCACAGAAATGAAGTTAATTTTAAGCGCTCGTGTGATTAAACAGAGAAATATAAAACTATGTAACTGTTTTATCACTCACGAGCTTTTGCATTTTGAAAGATCTTACAATTTTTGTTTAAATTAATTTTAGAAGTTCATTAAGAACGAAAGAAAAATATGTACAGAAGTGGAACAAGTGTCACTGAAAAACTAATTTTAAGCCAGCATGGAAGATGGTATAAAAATAGTTTCTGACC
>BGPR01022741.1:1283-25013 GCA_013235015.1 Araneus ventricosus | reverse complement strand
GGGGAGGTCTAAATCGTAGAGATTCATCAAAGTATTGAGTTCTAATTTTTTGACGATTACAATACTTTCTGTTTGTATATGAGAAAGTAAAAACTATAGGAAATCTTATTGAAAAGCCTTGAAAAATTCATTTAAATATTAATTTTCTGAAATGACATAATATATTTCATACTTAATCTTAAAAAGGAGCTTTCAAGAATTTTTCGATTAATTCTTAAACAAAAGAAAAACTGCTACATAATAAAATTTAAATAAAGTTTGTATCTTCTTTGAGTTTTATTGTACTTAAATAAATTAATATATAAAATGAAACAATATGAAAGTTATTGTGTATATTTCAATTCTAATTAAATTGAATGTGTAATTCTCTCAAACTGTTCTTGCAGTGTGTTGAAAATCCTACTTGTCAAGAAATAAGAGATGTTTTAGATGCTGCATCATTTCAGATCGGTGTAGAGGTACATAATGTTTCATTATATTTATTTTTTGCTAATGTTTCATATAATTTTTATTATTATGTAGAATTCCTTTGAGCTTCACAAAAGGCTGTAGTTTAATAAATATTTTGCTTGAATAAATAAACCTGAGCAAATTTAAACATGATTTAAAAAATAACAGTTGATTTACTTCACATTTAACTAGAAAAATTTGCATAAAGCATATTTATTATTGTTTTATAATAGTTAAATAAATAATAATTTTAAAATACTACCATTAACAGATCTTATTCCCGAATTTTAAAATAAAAATTTTGGTACCTTAATTTGATGGAATTGTTACAATTTTTTTTAGAGAGTAGAATTTGTATCTATGTCTTCTTAATCTTAAAATTAATAATTACAGCAATTCATTATTTTTTGTACAATTCTCATTCGAAAAATTTGATCCTCGGGCAAAGCGGTCACTGTTACACATCTTTATAAATAATTCTAATGTATTTAAATCAGTATATATATAAAAATTCTTGTCTGTGTTGGGTACTCAGCTGTAATATATCAGTGTTTGGTCTGTGTCAAAATAAGAGATTAACAGATAGTATGAATTGATGTTCCTTTCGTTGAAGTTATGCATCTTTCCTACCTGGTAGAAAAAGATCAATGTCCATATTCTGACTTTTGTCCCTGGTACTTCAAAATAAAGAACAATACAAGAAATGTGCCTTGTTTCTCATAAAGATAAATTGGAATTAAAAGAACTAAGAAAAAATCTTTTTACTTTATAAAATTAAAACCACTAAGAAGTTAATCTCCATTTTACATCTTATTAAATTGTGGAATCCTTTATTCAAGTATGATCTTATAAGAAATTTACAATATTTTACATAATAAAAGTATGTCTTGTCTTTCCATCGACTTATGTGCTATATAACCGACATACGACAGGCTGAGAAGAAAGGGCATTCGAGTGGCCCCAAATCAATTTTACGGTTCTACAGTCAGAACCTCCTCTTTCACATGGACATACTATGAAGTTACGAAACAATTTTTTTTCATTCCTGTAAGTGCAGTGGTTCCCAACCTTTATTTTCTTCCATATATACTCAAAGTAAAATCCAAAAAGATTTTTTAATAACACAAATGAAGGTAAATAATTTCCACGTTGCAGCCTTTAATCTTTCGACACTTGGCTGGAAATAGTGTTCAATCTCGATGTGTTATGTGCCATGAAAGGCTGCCACGATTTTTGTAATAAAGAGATTTTTTTCTAAAAAATAGCTGTCACCTCTTAGAAATTTTGCTGTTCTTATTTTGTTCAATATATTTAACAAACTCTTGTAAAAAAAAATTGCACGCATTTTACCAAAATAATCACATCGAGACTGAACTCAATTTCCAGCCAAGTGTCGATTTCTTTTAAGACCATATTCACAGCTTTAAGTGTTTTAATATATTTTTGGATGATTTTTTTTAGAACAAGCTGTATTCAAGAGAACAAAATAAAGATAGTGTCATATTCAGAGGTCGTGTCAGAGTTCAATTTAAAAATGATGATGGTTCTGTGGTCAATCCAAAATTTGAAACAAGTAAGATACTGCATTTTTTTTATGTGCTCAAAAGTATAAATTTAATCAAGTTGCAAAGAGATTTTAAAATTTATGGAGTCATATAATCAATTCCAATGATTCTTCTCCTTCCCCATTGATGTAATTTTGAGTTATTTGATCATTAAGTTATAAAACTTATCCTCAAAATATACATATTTGAAAGAAAACTTAATGTAAATAAATGAAGTTAAATTAATATCGTGTGTATATAGATAAGATGCACATTATCTTAATCTAAATTAACAGTTTCAAAATGTTGTGCATATGAAATATGCTTAATGATCATGTCAACTTTTCCTAGAACCCAGAAATACCTACTGTTTTACTTTTCTAGCAATTGAGATTATCGGGTACCTGTCGAAATTTACTATATGACCAGCTATGGCAACCTTCGTGCCTTTAATAGTGTCCTTGCACAAGGTGCTAGAGCACAATATAAACATACTAAGAGGACTGTGTTTACCATTCCCCTTCCCCACAGCAGTGCAATACCAATTATATAAAATTCTTCCATATTAAAGTGATACTAAGGTTATGTTTTTAAATACAGTTGTAGAACCTTAAAGCTTCATGAAATTCTCCAGTATTTAGTTAAGTTCCTCTCATAATTAAGGAATCAAATTGAGCTTAATATTCAATCCTGCAGTTACATGTTTTATGACTTTGTTTTATTCACTCTACCAAATAGGAAAGGATTTATTAGAGTATGTAGCTGAAACTATTCCCAAGTTGAAGAGCCGTACCCAGAGCAAGTCTACTGATCAGCCTCAAAATGTTCAGAATGCCAAGAAGGGCAACAAAAAGAAACGACGATAAACATGGAAAGTAATGTTATGTAAAATATTCCCGTTTTTTCAAGAAGTTTCTCCTTCAAAATGTTTTTTTAAATAAAATTTATTTCGAATTCTGCTTACAGATTTCACTTTTTTCTTCTGAAATAAAATTTTTAATTTCTTACAAGAAACACATAAGATAAAGAGAAATCAAAATCTATAATTAAACCTTAAAAGAAGTACTGAAATTTAGTTCAAATAAACACAGATGCTTTTAAACATGTTTATTATGTATAAAAAAAGATATTTTCAAATGACAATACAGAGTCCCAGATGGATATTCAACTGGACTTGGCCTGCAAGAGAAGAAAAAAAAAAAAAAAGGACATTCATGAAGTATGATTTCTTTATAAGCAATTCAAATAATTATCCGATTTTTAAAAATAATTCAGTCTCTCTTGTAAGTTTTACTTTGCATGCAGTTTGTAAAACTGCCTTTTCATCAACTACTCCGATACAAATTCATCCCATATCTTTGGAAAAATGTAATGAATATTCAAAGTGCATGCCAATTTTGTTGTAAAGCTTATCAACATTAAAATTCCCTGTATTGAGCATTTGAAACGTGTTGCACTTAAGAGATCTTAAAAAGTTTGTACAAAGTTATACAGAACTTGTGGTCCAACTGTTTAAGGTACAATATCGGACAACTGTGAATACTGTATGTTTCTTAAAGAATTTTAAATTACCAACGCAATTAAATGTGCCATTTTATAATTAACATCAAAACCCCTATCGAAAAAAATTATCTTGTACCCCCTCCCCAGAATTCAACTATGATATATAATGAGTGCAATTTAAATTGACTTTAGGAAATATATCATTTATTAAATTTACCGTACTCCAGTAATTCAAGAAAAAAATTCTCTTAACCCTCTGTGTACGGCTTAATTACGATACATTCCAGTTCTGAAATACAGGGCATTTTTAACAGGATTTAACTGAATTAAGAACAAATGAAAATGAAATAGACTTGTAGCACCATCTAGAGGCAAAATGAAACATGAAATAATGACTATTGCATTATTGTTAGCCTACACGAAGAAAAAGTGAGATCCATATTGAAAATACGGGAAATAAACTTATGCACGCTATTTTCACATGACCCGTTTTAGGACATTGAAACTGCAGGAGCTGTACATGGTACAAACTTCGTGTAGTTTTTATTTATTCATAATGCTAAATCTATATATTCGAATACAAGTCATAGCAATTGATTATAATGAAAAAAGTAAGCTAACTTATACTACAGAAAAAATTTAAAACTGTTAAGTACATACCTCAGTTAATCTTGCAACAGACCATTCAGAATCTATTTCAACTGGATCAGTAATTCTGACTCCTTCCTTTGTGCATATTCCAATAGTAAACTAAACATGATAAAAAAAAAATACATATAAGGCTTTCATATGCATCAATGTATAATCATAAATATAACCATTTTCTTTATTTAAATGCAAATGACTAAAAAATTTATCAACAAGTATTTTCAATGACAGAAGCATGGATTATCTACATATCAAAATTATGAAAGCAAATGCATTTTGGTATTTATTAATATTAAGAACAGGGAATCTTAAAACTTTTCCCAATCACGACTACATTTCAACTGAAAAAATATTCCATGCCATATATGAACAAAAAACTTCACTATCTCAAACATCAACAAAATTGATAATTTATATATAATTCATTAATAAGTAGAAAGAAATATTAACTTATGTTTAAAATTTTAATGAAATGCTTCAAATCGGGATAATTTTTGTATACTAATAATGAAGAATCTGATAAACTCTTGCTATTATGATTTTCACAACTCCAAAAATATAAGAGACAATAATTATGGTCAGAACCCATAACAAGCCCTGGTTTAGATTATTGAATATCTATGGATTTTACTGTCATAGACAAATAAGCATGTCTAATAAATTAGATGATTATTTTTTTAAGCATAAAACGCCATTGTTAACTTTTAAGTAAGTGGTTTTCTTTCAAACCCTAAATAATGCTCAACTTCAACTAATAGAAATTCCTCCCAGTATAAATGCACAGATTATAAAACCTGCCAATTTAACATTTTAAAATTAAAGATAGGCTTTGGTTTACTATTTAATCATCAAGATGTCACAGTAGATTTCATTCATAATCTACTGAATATGGAATTACTGAGTATTCAGTTTTATGCTTACTTTTCTGTAGTAAGACATTGAAGAAAGACTTTCAAGTTTCTATTTATTCACTATATATATATATATATATATATATATATATATTGCATAACACAGGGATAAGATTGGCAAAAAAGCAAAAAGACTGAAATCATACGCGAGCAAAAAATTTGTACCATAATTTATACGTGAAAGATGTTTTAAGAAATCAGGGATGAGATTCTTCCGCTTTTTCGCGAATTTCCGCTTTTTTGTTATTTTGAAGAAATTCTGCTTTTTTTGTCTTTTTTCTCTCAAAATTCCAGTTTTTTTTAAACCCGCAAAAATTTGCTTTTTCTTCTGAAAATTCCGCTTTCACACAAAGAAATCTTCCATTTTCGAAAGAAAATTCTGGGAAAATATGCTCGACCGTGCAGCTTAACTCCACCGGCTAGGAAACTAGCTGATTCATCTTCTACTGACGAATCAACATTATATCGGCAAGCTCTACAAGGATGAACATTCCAACATTCAGTGCCATTCAAAGTATTAAGTACCACCTTTCTGCAGAAAATAAAACCTCTGTGGCATATTTTGCAAAAAAAAAAAAAAAAAATTTAAAATTGTTTTTTAAATTAAATTGTTTATAATTTTAAGTAAAGTAGGGCGTACCAAGATGAAGAAATAAAAAAATGGAACAAAAACAAATAAATAAACTACATAAAAAAAAAAGAAAGAAACTCCTGTCAAAAGAGGCCTGTCCCATGTCCATTCAACTGATTCGGTTATTATAATGGCTTCAGGTACGGGGACATGGGGCGGCATTCTGTCAAAAGAGGCAGCTAAAAAGCGTGTGTAAATGAAACAAAAAAGCAGAGAATAAGACATAAATAATATATATATATATATATATGATTTACTTGGGCATTCTAGAGATAGTGTAATCCCGACAACTATGCCAGTAATTAAACAGAGAGGATGCAAACACATCCTTTATTGAAGAAAAATCTGTCAAAGATAGGGGGCCTCCAAAACAAGGGGCGAAGCATGTTAATGGGGATCTGTTACCAACAAAAGCCACACAATTAAAAAAACGGAAGAAAACCACTTCTTTAACAATTAAGGAAATGTTTCAAAGAGTTTCATATAGCAATAATGATAAATGAATCTGTCATTGTAACTGTACAATATCTCGACCCCTCTTGCTTTATAAGGTGCAAAATCATTGTGCTGTTACTTTTTTCTCAGACTTCTGTTGGGTGTATGTTGAATCACAGTGATGTACAGGTGGTAAATGTTTTAAAGTCTAATTTTGTATTTTCTGATGCACCTGATGTGTTAAACTTGTTTGTTAACTTTTAATGTGAATGATTTAATAATAATTTAATATTCTTTTTCTTATTTATACATACTGAATTATAAATAATTAAGTTATTAATAATTATAGTGTAATATTTCATTATATTGCGTGTTCTGATGTTTTACTTCTTAAAACATCTTTCACGTATAAATTATGGTACAAATGTTTTGCTCGCGTATGATTTCAGTCTTTTTGCTTTTTTGCCAATCTCATCCCTGAGAAATAAAACATCAGAACATGATGAAAATATTCCACTATAATAATTAATTATTTATAATTCAGTATGTATAAATAAGAATATTTAATTATTATTAAATCATTTATATTAAAAATTGACAAACAAATTTAACACATCATCAGGGGCATCAGAAAATACAAAATTAGACATTAAAACATATTTACCACCTGAACATCACCGAGATGCAACATTCACCCAACAGAAGTCTGAGAAGAATTATATTTAATAGCCTTTTGATAAAAGTTAGCTAAAAAAAATAAATAAAAATAAGGACAAATAATTTCTTTTGCTTCATGCAATTGTGTAAAGTTTATTAGCTCTTTATAAATTATAATAACGTATCATATACTGAATTCTATTTTATTTCTTTTATTTTTATACATTTTCGCAAAAGTAACAGAATAATGATTTTGCACCTTATAAAGTGAGACGGGTCAGTTGCAATGACAGATTCATTTAGCATTATTGTTATTTGAAACATTTCCTCAATTGTTAAAGAAGTGGTTTTCTTTTGTTTCGTTATTTGTGTGGCTTTTCTTGGTAACAGATCTCCATTAACATGCTTCACCCCTTGTTTTGGAGGGCTCCTATCTTTGACAGATTTTTCTTCAATAAAGGATGTGTTTGTATCCCTTGCAAGTTTATTTTCAGTAGAGGCAAAAGTTTTTGCACGTCTTCATTAGTATCTCTTTGTTTATCACTGGCATAGTTGTCGGGACTACATTATCTCTAGAATGTCTAGGTAAATCATCGGTTTTATTTTTTATTTTGAGAAGATTTTTTTAATGTCTTATTCTCTTCTTTTTTGATGCATTTGCACACAGCTTTTTAGCTATCTCTTTTCACAGGAGTTTCTCTTTTTTTCATGTAGTTTATTTGTTTTTGTTTCATTTTTTTTATTTCTTCATCTTGGTACGCCCTCAAGATGACCTTAAGTTTTTAACTAATTTTTTTTCAACATGTTCATGCCAAAAAAATCTTTTTTTTTTTTCCAAAATATGCCACAGAGGTTTTGTTTTCTGCAAAAAGGTGGTAATTAATACTTTGAGTGGCACAGAATATGTTGGAATGTTCATCCTTGTAGAGCTTGCTGATATAATGTCGATTCTTCAGTAGAAGATGAAACAGCTAGTTTCCTAGCCGGTGGAGTTAAGCAGAGTGGTCGAGCATATTTTCCCAGAATTTTCTTTCAAAAACGGAAGATAGAAAGGTTTCTTTTCTTTCTGTAAAAGCGGAATTTTCGGAAGAAAGGGAAAATTTTTGCGGCGGGAAAGGAAAAAAAAAACGGAGATCCGGAGGAAAGGGGAAAAAATTAACGGAATTTTGAGAGGAAAAAAAGCGGAAGAATATGATCTCTGATAACATGAGGAGAAAGGTATAATGGTGACATAAATATAATATGATAATATAATTACGAAAAAAATTGTACCTTAGGGAAGGATCTTGCATCTCTGTAATACAAAATTCTCACACAATGCTTTATGAGATCTAGAGCTTCAGACTCGGATATACTTGGATTACTTTCAATTCTGGTGCGGAGCAAAGGCTGCAAAATTCAGAAATTGGGTTATTTTGCAACATAAAATTAGTTTTATTTTATAATTTATTATAATTCTACACCTAAATGAAAGAGAAAAAATAGAATCCAATCTCTTCACATTATTCAACCATCTTTTCCTGTTTGATTAACTTTAGTGAAATCTTTAAAATAATAACTTCGTTAACATAAATATTATACTGCTTTGGTGATAATTCTTAATGCTCATTTTTATCGTAAGTTTTATTCTGGAATCAGTACAAGGATTTGTCACATATCTTTACTGGACACTATAAATAATATTACTTTTAAAGAAATATCACACTGTATTATATTTTAAAGTAATTCACTTCAATGAAAGAGTGTGGAAGAATTTCGAGTGAATTAATTAAATCATTGGCACAATACTAATTCATGTGAAATCAAGCCACATACTATTCAATGAATTTCTTTTACAAAATAAAAAGATTTCGCAATAAATAAACAAGAGTAATGGAGTGAAATCTGTTTGTACCAAACAAGTTATCAATCTATATATTTTAAGCAGAGTGCATGTGTGTCTATTATACAAATCTGCAGTTTTTTTTCAGTCTTGATGAAATCTGGCACATATGCTCTTCAAAATGAGAGAATGATCACTGTTAACATTTCAAAGCCGAAAATTTAATTAAAAATTAAACAAGATTTTGGGCATTTTTCCACAATATCTGATTCAATATTATCTAACAAAACTATGCTTTGCACCATCTAAAAGTTTTTTTTTTTTTAATTGCTTTTCAGTGACACCAATTTAATTTCTGTAAATTTTTTCTAATTTTATTAAATTTTTCAAAATATATTTTACACACTAATATACAGACATTGAAATACATCGAGAACAAGAATACACACTAACTGTTGCCAAAACACATTAACAGAATTCTGGAAGAGGACTAAGAAAAGTTTAAAAGTAGACAATTAACAATTTATATCAGGAACAACTATTAATTTAGTTCAGTTACTCCATTTTAACGGGAATTATTTTATGATTACTAATAATGATATAATATGAATTATAATAGCAACAATGTGCTCATAGTTTCCAGTCTCCCATATCAGTTTGATACGAGGGACAATCTGAAAGCAAGTTTCGTCGTATTTATTCACAGAGAAGATGTAATACAAAAAGTGAGAAAACACATTGCCATAACAAAAAACAACCTTTCCGATTCACAATGGAAGGATGTACAGCAAACGGGCAATGATGCATGCACTGAGTGCCGAAGAAGAGAGATAAGCAGCAGAAAGACGTGTGCTCAAAATGGAAGTGCATGCTGTCATGTGCTCGTGGGATAGTGTGTCAGATATCCATCGACGCCTCCAAAGCGTTTATAGATACATCATGTCCCATCAAATGGTTGGGTGCTTGTGTTCAATGTTCCTCGAAGGAAGGCAGAGTGTGGAAGACTGATTCGGCGCCTGGGATGGGAGAGATTGGATCACCTGGTCTATAGCCACGATCTTGCCCCATCAGACTTTCACCTTCTTCACTGAAGTCAGCACTATTGGAACATCACTTCCAAAACAATGAAGAGGTGCAGCCAGGCTGTGAAGAACTTCCTTTACTTGGTCGGCACAGATTTTTACCAGAATGGTTTCTTGTGATTGATTTCATGGTATAACAAATATGTATTAATGTCAGTTGTGGATATGTAAAAAAATAGCCAAAAGTTTGCATTTTGTTCACTATATGTTTCAGTTTGTAATGAATCTTCCTTATGAAAAAGCATGACGAAACTTACTTTCATGTGAGGTATCCAGTAGTTTTCAATAAAAGAAAAGGAAAATTTCTAAGCTACTTTCAAAAATAAAAACTAGCATTTCAAAACATTTTTATACTGCTGCTATCTATACCATTTTCTTTGAATATCAAAATCTAAAATGCAAGTTAACATACCTGAGCTAAATATGAACCATAACCAGTAGCAATAGTAGGAGCTTCAAAAGCAGTTCCAATTTTATCAACTAGCCCCAAATATCTAAAAAATATTTATTAAAGATGACATTAAAAGATTTTCACAGTCAAGCATCAAAACCCTGAAACTAATATTTTAACAGTATTTAGGATACAGATGACTTTCAAAGATTACAGAATATATAAGAATTGGGCACTTTATTCCATTACAGAAGTGTAAATAACTTCTTTAAGTTTAATCTGACTAACAAGACCCTACACAAAAGTTTTTCTGAAGACACTAGATGCTACTTTTATGATTTTAAAGAAAAAAAATCTAAGTTACAGTCAAAATTTTGTCATTCATTTGCATTCTTGAGTTTCAATAAGAGATGAAGAATAATTTTTATTTAGTTATTTATTTATTTTTTTTTTCAATATGATTACAGTAACACTTTGAGTATCTGAGACTCTATGAACAGAGGTGTCCGTTATCTGAGCTGGTCACTGAAAATCAAACTGTGAACTTTTTTTTAAAAAATCCACAAATTTTTCTGAAAAGGAAGTCAAAGATGGCATTGGAGCCAATTTTCAGGACGCGAAGGCATGTAAAAGGTTGTTATTGGGAGGTGATCTTTTATAACTCAAGAAGTTATTTAGAAAAAAAAAATGCTCAATTCTTAAACACTTCAATAGTTATGTGAGCAAATTAAATGCATTTTCATGAAAAAAATGGCAGTGTAAATGTGTCAGAAAGTTTCGCATTGTTCAGCAGGGCTAAAATATTCTTTTGAGAACATTCGTAATGAATCATTGGGTAAATGCTACGGAAAAGCTAAAAATAGGTAACATTCACGATTCCTCTTGTCAAAAACGGTTTAAAAAATACATGCTAGAAGTTTGATAACTAATTAAAACAGTTTATTAAAATGTTAATATGCAGTAGTATTTGTGGACTTTTTATAATTTAAAATAAACAATTTTGGAAAATCTTATCTAAAGAGAAGTCATAATTTAAAATTTCATCTCTATTACCTGAGTTTTTGATTATCTGAGGTGATTATGGTCCCAATCATTTCAGATAATTGAGGTTCTACTGTATTAACTTTTATTTAAACCAATATGAATATGCATTATAAAGTGGTTGACTATGTTACTATTAAAATACAAGATGAATTAAAACATATTTTAATAATTAAAATTTGATAATACAGAGAAATTGATTAAAAATGTAAAATCACTTAAGATGACAAAAATTTATTCTTATGAAATCTTATTTTGAGAATTCCTACATTATTTAACAACTAATATAAAAAGGTTACACTGTTACTAATAAAAGATAAATATTCTGATCTCGCATTGAGGCCAAATGCACAGAATACTTTCAAGCTATGTTTGGTATTAAAAATCAGGCTTGCACTATTTTAATTTCAGGACAAGTACTTTTTAATTGTTCAACAAAAAAAAAAATTCTGATCTGCTAACAAGAAAATATATATAATCGTCAAATTTTATTATCATTACAGTAATAAAATATAAGATATTAAAATAGAATCTGAAATTTCAACACTTACGGTTTTCCATCTTGAATGCCACCTACAACATAAACATTCCATAGGGGATCAAGTTTAGATCTCCTGTAAAGATACAAGTTTTTTTGTTTTTTTTCATGAAAGTTTAAGATTGCAAATAAGAACAGGGATTTTATTTGGAAAGTTAAAAACAACTTTTAAAATACCAGACATCAAATATGACTGTGTCAAGTATATATTTTTGCTACCATACAGCTTCCTCATCCTCCAGCAAACAATATCTGCCTCATCTGCACACCAAAATTGAGTAGAAAAATGCCTCAAACCTCTTAAATCAGTTCGTTCAAAACATGCCACAATATATGGAAACTAGCATGGTTATTTGCATACCTCTCCAGATTGCATGTCATGAGCAATCTGCATTCTTTGACTGTCAAATTTCTGGGTCAATATGTCCTTTTCTTGAAGTAACCTGTTTAAATACTTTTTCCATTTCTTTTGGAAATATATCGCATTTTATTATTTCTAACATACTGCTCACACCCATCTGACATGAAAACATACATGAGATTTTTTTCAAAACATGGTCATTTATCAACCATTCATAGGCTCCATCTGCCAACTAGTTTTACCTTTATCTGTATCAACTTTTCTGCAAATGGCTAATTATTTTAAATCAATAACAAGAAAATTAAATTTTCATAAGAAAAACAACTGCGTGATTAATAACAAAAAATAAGATGTTACAACAATTTTTACCTATTGTACATGGATCTTGTCAACCAACAGTGAAGAGATTTTGGCTTTAAATTAAAACCATCATTCAAACATTCTTCATTGATTCTGAAAAAATATAGAAGGGTACAATATAATTAAAACAGAATAAACAATTAAGATGCATCTTAATCACTGTTCAAAGATTTTCATGATTAAAGAAGAAAGAATATTTTTACAACATTAAAGTTTCAGCATTTGATATCAAAAAAATAATCTAATGAAATGTTAACATTTCGAGTATTCATTTATTCATATTTTTTAAAAAATTTTAAAATTGGTGTCCTCATTTGTGACCAGCTAGCCAGAAAGGGTTAAATTTTATAGGAATAATTAAGACAATTCTTACAAAGCAGATGGTAAGAGATAAATAAAAAGAAGAAAATGAGAGCAGAATACTGCCATCCATTCTATATCTGTAAAAAATGCTCCAGTTTGTTTTAAAAGCTTTTACTTACATCTGCTGTTCAATGATTGACGACATGTACTGAAAGTCAGCAAAATCTCCTCCAGCACCAAGGATAATTTGATCATTTACTTTCACCACTCTCTGGCAGTTCAGAAAGCGAGCCATAGACCCAAAAGAACCAAGGGTATCTGCAGCAATCATAACACCTTCATCAAATACCAAACCCAAGACAGAGGTTCCAGTGATAATTGGTTGCCTATAAAACACATAAACACAAATATCACTTAAACAAATTGGTTTAATCACATATTTGTACTTCAATAAAAAAAAATTATTTTGGAGAAGGAGTTGTCAGAATATCTGGTTTATTACTAAATCATCAATGTTTACACCTGATATAAGCCAGATATCCAAACCTACCATTAAAAAAATCATGTAATGTAATGAATGAGCTTTCAGGCGAGGTCGAAATTTCTCAAGTTTGTGGAAGAGAAGTTCACTTTCATACATCTTAGTTGTTCAGGAGAAAAGTAACATTCATATCAAGCCAACAGTACAACTAAAGATGACTCAAATGTTGCTGAGCATGTGCGTATTAAGCCAACAGCCCAGATAATTTAACTTGAGCATTATTCAGTGACATTTACATCAAGCTGAATTCTCCTGAAGCTCGACATTCATGACAAGGCTGTTCTACACCATTTGGACTAACGACCAGTTTAGTGCCACCCAATTAACAGTTTCTTTTTTTTCTGACATATTGTGTCTAAAAAATAAGCAATTTTATATTCAAATTGGTTTTATAAATTCAAGTCAGCAATAAAAACAGTTACAAGTATTGCTTTTATTAATTTTTGATAAATTTTAATTGCAGGGGAAGAAGGACATAAAAACTAGTTTACACTTGTTTTGATACCAAACATTAATTACACTGCTAGAGTCATTTACTAGAAAAATTGCAAAGAAAAGAAAGTGAAAAAGCAGTGAATATCAGTGGATTGGCTTAGAAAAATGACCTGCTTGAGCAGCGTTTGGGCAAATCAGGGAAGTCCCTTTTTAAAGTGCCCGAACGGTGTTTCAGCAAAACTGGGTTAACTTTTAGTCTACGGTTCCCTTACTTCGTTCCTCTTAGGATCGCCAACTCTTCGCCGCCAAGAATGGAGAGGATAGCATATTTGTTTCGGTTGCGCAATGATGATTTTTGTTGGCATTAGAATCATAAATTCTTATCAACTTTGGGATAAATGAGCTGACACCATCTTGCACAGTGGAAAAATGTAAACAAGCTGTTGATAGTAATATGACGTCATCTGACGAGCGACTAATCAGATTTTTCTTTCGGTAATTTCCAGTGTGCGGGATGGCATCAGTAATATGTAAATCGTCCAGAAAGGGTGAATATAAGTGCGTATTCTTTCTCTGTGAATCAGTAGGTAGTAAGAACTGGTGTGTTTGTGTATTTTTGCAGTGTGACTTTCACAGTCCACAATGTTTTCTCATCTGTATATAGTTCATCAATAAATGTTTGTCATCAGTAATGTTTGTTGCTTCTGAGAAGTCTTCCACACCAAAAATGTCTTTAAGATTCCACTGACGCGATTAATGGTTACTCTACTAAACTTTCAACGTCATTTGACGATGAAAAAGCTAACAATTTTAACGAGTGAGATGCGTGCATGCACGGAAATTGGTGTTTTGTGCATGGCGCAATATTATAATTTGTTTGTTCCATTCATCTGTTTCATGTGATTGGTCGATTCAATCGAATTTGTTCTGTCGGTTCGATTTTCGTCTGATTTTATCATTTCGTTACGTGCGCTTTGTACAGCTGTTGTTGATTATGGCTCCGAATTCTGGGAACATTGGATCCCTTTCGACCTACCATCAGCTTCAGATAACGGAAGCGAAAGTTTTTTTTCAGTGGTGTGTGGATCAGGGATTGATAGCAAGAGGATACAAGTGTCCTAAGTGTAAAAGGCAAATGGTTTAAGACCGAGGAGAGAGATTTCTGATGGCTTTAATTGGGTCTGCCGCGTTCGAGGGCAGAATGCCCAGCACATGAAAAGAAGTGTGAGAGGAGATTCTTGGTTTGAGCAAAGTAATCTGCCCATACCGACTATCCTTCAATTCCTTATTTATTAGTGTGTGGAAATGAAAAGTAAGTTGTTTTTGAACATTTTCATTCACTTTTAGGTTCAGAATTGTGTATGTTATTCTGTGTTTTCACTTCTCAATGAATAAGCGAAGCTACTAGTATCCCGCTTTCCAGAAAGCGAAGTCGCTGATGTTTTTTAAGTTAAAAAAAATTGCCTGCTACATGTCTGAAATGCCGAAGGCATTACGTGCTCAATCACTCCTTTTCAAATGGAGCATGCGCAGTACAGCAATGAAAAGCGCACTGCGCATCCAAAACAGTGTTTGGTGTCAGCAAATGAAATTGCGCCAAAAAAAATTGGCGAGAAGCAAGTGGGCACCGTAGACTAAAAGTTTACCCAAAACTGTTAAGTGGTTAAACCGATCCATTCAGGTGGGTCATTCACAAAGGATCCAAAAACGCACTACTGGTTGCTGCTATTCCCCTTACTCCTCCTCTTGCCTTCAAAACAGGACCCCTTACCCACCCTCATTTCCCCAGACTGACTAGCATCTACATTCCCCACATACACACACACCTCCTCCACACTGGTTTTCTTTTTTTGGAGAGAGCATCCTTCCTCTCCAAAGGATTGTATTTCACTTTTATGGCTAAATGGAATACAAACGATGTTGTATTTCCAACTTTTCCCGAGATCTACACCAATTATCTTCAGTTTTGAATTGACGAAGGATAATGGAATACAGTGTTCCAAAAAGAGTGGAGTGGCCTAGTGATGAATATCCCACTTAAATGTTTGAACTGTCATGATGCTGATAAGAAAACTTACCCCTGACTTAATCAATGGAACTTGTTTTACGTGTGAAAAAAATTTGAAGTCCTTGCCTGGTCTTGATTGTTTTAACAGGTGAAGAAGCAGAATCCAAGACAATTATCTTGAAAATAAAGCTAATATTTCTTGAAACCAAGTTATATTAGCTTTATTATATAATTATTGTTACTATTATTATTATTGAATATTGTATTTTCAAGGAGATAGTTTCCATTTGTTGAAGTTGGGTTTTGTTTGGGATATATAGCGACAAAGGCTGTCATCCCCTAGCATCCGAGAGTAGTTTCCATTTAGACAGGTGTTTGTGTATTATCAACAAATATACGAGACAAACTTTTAATAATGATGTTTGTTCATGGGAATATTATATGCAAAAGTTTCAGGAGTCACTATTAAATAGAACTTAAAAGTCAAAATCTACCCCGATTCATTTCTAGGAGTACACTCAGATGGAAGTTGGATATATATATTTTATCCAGAAATACTAATCATTTAAAATAGCCAGTTATGAAAATATTTGCAACCATTTTTTCAAGCATTTTATGTTGACATAGGTTAATCTAGTTAATATTAATTCTCATGCAGATTTTTGAAATACCCTTCCTTTTTCTTGTCATTTCTAAATGTTTTAATGAACAACGACTGAATATTAACTATAAATAATAATTTAAATAAATGATTCAGCAAAGAAAATTATAAAATTTTACCCCATTGACTACAATGACAAACTGATGAAGCATTCTGACCTTAAACACATATTATTTCACAAAACCTATTTCATAATGAAAGTATGCCTTTTCGAAAACAGGGAATGTTTCCGATACTGTTGCAATGAGCATAATTAACCTTTAAATGTTTGTATTCCAATGAGAAGTTTGTAGCTTTTCCAGTTTTATGTGAATCAAATCTTTTTCTTATCACTGTTGAATTTTATTCAGCCCTTATTTTTTTACAATATAGGTCACACTGTTAAATTTCCTTATTAGTATAGTAATTCCAAATCTGTTTAAAATTATTTTTTAACACATACTTTACACACTTATAAGAATTTCAGCAAGTAAATGCTACTGTTTTCTATCAAGCTTAGGTAACTCCTGAATGCACAAAAATCACAATAAACTATACAAGAAAGCCAAGAGATATATAAATATTCAAGTGTCGTTCTAAAATAGTTTTTCATAATAACCTTTATCGTTTATTTACATTACAATGAAAAGTATCTATTAAAATTAAGTGAAACGTAATTTGACATAACAAATTTTAGTTAAGATTCATAAAATTGTTAAAAAAAAACACAAGAAATAAAAACTGATATATAAAATCAATTTCAATGGACTATTTTATTAAGCATCTTGCAATGCTCATATTGTTCTACAGGTATGATCAATCAAAATAAATATTGGAAAAGTATGAATTTAATACCATATCAATAATTAAGTTCCTTCTTCCATATATTTCATATACAACTAATATCTCATTTAAATAACTAATAATAAACGTAAGTGACTCATAACAAAATCAAAATTCATTCTTACGTAGTTCTTTTGAACACTCCGTCTTCAGCAGCGAAATTCCAGGTTGAATTTTCAGTAAAAGGCATCATGTTATCAACATCTTTTGCGAAAATCGAAGAAGAACAACTACCCTGGGAATACATTTTAGCGAAATCCATTTTTTTAATATTCGATACCCCAAACAACAGAATACTGCTTTGCTCCAAACAAAAACTGTAAACTTTCAATTTTTCTCAAGTCATTCAGTTTTTAGAAGTTTAGTTGCTTTATCCTGCTCCCGGTATCTTATTTTTATTGTTTTCAAATGTCAATTTTTTTTGTGTGTGTAATTTGAATTAATATTGTAAACCGGGGTACCAAAATAGACCCCCACTATTCCAAGGCCCCGCCCTCTCTATTTTTGCTTTACAGCCCATGCTTTTACGATTATTCTTCTGAATACATCATTTATAATTATTTAAACCACACGACATTTCCGGGTCTATTCTGGTACCCCCGGTTGGGTTGGGAGACGTCACTTTTTTTTTGGTTGGTTTGGGAACACTTTTTTCCGCACGGAACGTTAACAATGGAGCGTCTCTAATATTAATCAATGAAACTGGACCGGAGGTGATCTGGTTAGAGAGCCTCAGCTATGACTACTGGAAGAGTCGCAATTCAGACCAGACTCACCAAAGATCCTTACAGTAATGTGGGCTGATACACTTCAAATCCGCAGAACCAGTGTCAGCGTACCAACAGGGGTCTGGTGCCCCCCGGGTTGGGGTGGGTTCACTGCATTGGCTGTGAGTCCAACCCAATAGTAAAGTGGGCATGACTCTGATAATCATCTAAAAGGTGAATTTGCTCTGCCCACGCCGCGTGTAGAATGACAACTCAAAATGCAGCAGCTAGATGTATGAAATTGCCCAGATAGCAATTTTGGTTTGCAACAAAGTTGCAGCAATCTTGCCCTCTGCAGAAAACTTGCAGCAATTGACACGGAAGAGTGCAAGCTTGAGCAAAGTTAACGCAATGGGGTTCGTCACCACGCGTCAAACTTGTCCTGGCTTGCGGATCAAACTCATTGCAAATAATAGCAAAAACAGGTACGAATACAACCCGGGGATGGGGCGACCTACGATTGAAGAATGAGGCCGACACCCACTAGACCAGTTCGGCTACGACAGGTGAAGATGAATTCCTTTAATACATCCGGTCGCTTCGGTTCGTATACGATTTATTTTGACTTTTTTCTCGGATTTCATTAAATTTTGAGTTGAGAATATGGTTTGATCAAGAGAGCAATTTCGCCTATGCTGCTTGATTTTGCTAGTAAGTCATTATGACAGTTCTGAAACCACGTTAAATGGGACCATCTTCTAGTTATATTATAACAAACACTGACTGTTTTAGATTTAATTTTTGTTTTATAAACGTTAAAATTTCCAACTTGCCCATTAAGAAAAAGGCGATATAGTTTTCTTCAAGAGAGTGATATATTTAGTAAAAGATGGAAAATGTTTCAAAAAATTTTTATAAAAAAAGTTATTTTCTCACAAATTATCCATTGATTTATTGAATTAATAAAGGGAACACGGTCTAGAGATGCATTAAAATCGGATGTTTTTTTAAAACAGATACAAAGATAATTATCTCTTTATTACATTACTATGCTACAGAGCTTGTTTTTTGCAAATTACGTAAGTTTGATTTACCAAATAGGTGGCTATTTGTCACATCGAACTTGCTACAAATTCAGTTTGACGCGTCAAATTTTGCCATGACAAGTCAAAATCAAACACTTACAAACTTACATTATATCTGGTTTGCAAACAAATTTTTTGCTGCAATTTTTGCAAAACAAGCACCACTGCAAGATAGCACAGCAAGGAATGGTATGTATACTGTTTTAGCATCCCGATTTTTGTAGCATCGAAATTAGCACTTTATTGTTCAATAAATCAATGATAATTTGTGAAAATAACTTATTTTTATAAAAAAAAAAAAAAAAAAAAAAAAAATTTTTTGGACATTTTCCTCTTTAAATATATCACTGTGAAAACTATCTTTATATGTTGAGTATTTATAACAAGTAATCATTCATTGGTACAATAATAAAACCAGGCATTTTTGTCCCATTTTAAAATATTGCACGAACTCTATTCATAATTTCTTATTCTACTAACAAAACACGTAATTGTCTTGAAAATCTCTCTTTGACTTTAAATATATTCTCAACTCAAATATAAATAATCCAGAAAATAGTTAAAATAAATCGCATAAACTCGAATCGAGCTGATATTAGCAAAATCTCTTCTCTCAAGTTCAACTGAAACAATGAATTTAGCGTCTTCGCTTCCGGAACCGGGAGGTCGCGAGTTTATCAGGTATGTTCATGCTCATTTTTATATAATTATGGTTATACTACCAACTTGCTGCAAGGTCATAGTGACTTCGGAGCTTTCGTTAACTTGCTTGCAAAGCTTACTGCCTTCTTGACAAATTTGTGGCAAACTACCTCTTGTCATGAAAATTTGTGGCAAGCTTGCTGCAAACTAAAATTGCTATCTGGGACAGGTACGAACAACCTCAGTTTGAACCTTCATATCCGCTTCCTAAACCTGACGTGTAACCAGTCATTGACTAGACTCTGTGAGGAGACAATAGATTACTTCATGTTCTCGATTTATTTTAAACTGTTTCTTGATTTCCATTAATTTTTTTAATTTTGAGTTCAAGAATATGACTTGAAGTCAAAGAGAGCGGTGCACTAATAACTACGTTTTGCTGGGTAGAATAAATTATGAAATTAGGATTGAAAACCATTTACTTTTAAAATGGGACAAAATGTAAGTTAGCATTTTTCAAGAAACGTTGACTATTTTCGTTTAATTTTGTTTATGGACGTTAAAATTCCATTAAGAAAAAGGCGATATCTTTCTTTAAAGTGCGAGTTCTATATTATAAAAAGATGATGGAGAATTTTCAAAAAGGGTAAAAAGTTCGTTTTCACAAATTATCGTTGATATATTGATTCATAAAAAAGAAGGACAGTCTAGGAATGCTGGTAAAATCTGAGACCGAGATTATCTGTAAGTGTGCTGTATCATCTTTTGGCAGAATAAAGTATTCGCGCATTGCATCCCACTAAGTTTCAGAAACCTCAGATAGCCTTTTAAATAGAACTGATTTAATTTGTCGTATTATTTTCTATTCATGTTTCGCAACCATCATTTACGAATCCCCAGTGGCTGCCTTTCTATCTTTTCAATCCTCTTGAAAATCATATATATGGTATTTCATTTATCCTAACTTTGTATTCTGCTTTTCTGTGTATGATAGACCATGCTGTAAGCCCTACTTTATTCGATCAAAGGACTCTGAATCTTTTAACACAGGCATTTCCACAAAGCAAAGTGGTTATAAATCTAACAACCACAAACTTGGAATCGTGGTGTGAAGATTCTCATAATACAACTTCACAGCGACTTATTTTGCAAGTGGTTGGTCGATTATGCTTTTGTCACTTTAGATTGATTGGGGTTTTATGGCACAAGGGCCAGAAGAATTGGCCAGCTGCGCAAAACTTCTTTAACTTCTAAACTACTTTGCAGGAAGTTTGCTGCAAGTTTATATACATCAAACGTCGCTGACAATATCAAGAAAAATCAAACTTGTACCAGTCTTACATGCTATCTAGGTGGTCATGGTTTTATCAATGAGTATAGATCTGTATAACCATCCAGAGCAAAAAAATCTACTTAAAGATTCAGTTCATTCTTGTTATGTTGATCTTTACAACAAAAAGTGCAGAACTTTGGAATATCGGCCAAATCGTCTGACAAAAAAGTTTGGCTCTGTTCGTGTGTATATAAACATAACTCAAAAACATGGCTTGTGGTCATCAGAAATTTTGTATGTGTTCTTGACACCATTGTAGATATTATGTACCAATTTTGGCCCAGTGGGTCAACGAGCTTAAAATGCTGCTCTCTTCATTATCATGACGAAGCAGAAACTCAAAATGCTGCCATGTTGTGAAGAAATAATAGCAGAAAGTCAAGGAACACACCCGATGGTTAAATAAAATTCTTGAGTAATTTGCATCAACACCTTTTATTTTATAATAAAATACAATTAAATTGTTTTAACAGATCTTTTCTTCCCATTTTCCACTGTCGGAAATATGGTGAAAAAAAGTCGTTTTCTTTGAATAATGCTTTCAAAAGCATATTTTAACTTTCTTTTTTGTTTGTAATTTTACACACGCATTCTTTTTTAAGCATTGCTTTTTTAAAACTGTTCGAATATCTTGAGTTGTTTATATTATAAATTATTTTTTTTAATTTTTCATTGTATCAGATTGTAGAGTGGAAGTGCAAAACAACATTTATTAAGAGCAAACATATGACCCAGCAGGGTTTTTTTATAATTTTGATGTTATCAAGCGATCGGAAAAAGTAGGAATAATCACCAATGCCTATTGTCACATAATTTCTCTAAAATATTTTGAGGTCAAGAATAAATTCTTTAAATTATCTTATTTTTTTGTAAGCTATAAATCACCATAAATTTACTAAATTTCTTTAGTGGAAACTTATATCTAATCAAACTAAAATACAACACAAATTCATGGAGCTAAACATATGTTTCGGTCTTCTTGGTCTGAATCAGAGGTAGAAGGGACAATAACGAAACTTGGGGGGGTAGTTGCCCCTAATTTTTTTTATGGAAAATTAAATTTTACTTTATTTTAGCTGCAAAACTAGGAATTATGAAAAAGCTACAGTGTTGGAAAAAACTAGCTAATTTTGAACTAAATTTTAAATTTTATTATCTATTGCCCCCTCACTTTTCCACCCAATCCCGCCACTGAAGGGGTTATAAAAAAAAAATCACAAATGGTTTTGTGATGCAGCGAAAACATCGTTACTACTCTCTAATAGAACTTAAGAATAAGTTTATTCTTATTATTTTTTAATACCTTCACAAAGCATAAATCATACTGAAAACAAACAGCAGTGGCAAATTTTGTCAATATGAGGCGACGGGCGCAAAACTGACTTCAGGCCCTTCCCTACCCAATGTCACTAATGGACCTTATGCAGCATTCATCCTCCGACATGTGACCTGCTGGAGGCGTATTGGTCAGTCTTAAACAACTGACTCAGAACTGCTTTTATTTCTGAGTCGTTTATAGGCCGATCGTTTTGTTTATTCCTCCACAGCTGTTTTCTCTCAGGCAAACGGTGCATAAGGTCAATTCGCCGTCCAGTTTGGGTTTTCGAGCCGTTCTTGAGACGAGCACCTCAAACACAAGTGCGGAAAAACAACGCACCTGCGGGAAACAGGACCCAGATTCGGCTGGGCACAATGGATTTGACAAAATTTCAACTTTAGGCGCCCAACTAGTTCAGGCAACCATACAAACTTCTAAACACAACCAATAATTATAACAGTTGGTTAAAACATTATTTTTAACTTCCGAGCTGAGCGTGCTTTTCAGAAGCGAAATGCAACAATACTAGAGGAATTACTTGCTTTACTGTAGTTAAAGGGGGGATAGTCCTATAATATAATCATCAATTTCTCTGACGCTGGTATTTAAAAATAACTCTGTCCCCTTGGTCTGCGTCATTGAACAAGGAAAGAATCAGACTTCTGTTGACATGTAAAACAAATCAGGCAGGCTTTTTTTTTATGTATAAAATAGTTGACTTACTTATTTTATTTCCTTTTTTTATTATGATACATTCCTCGTTTCAGAATTGAAATTTAGTATCAATTGATATATGAGAGGTTCTGTTTTTTTATGCTTTTTTCTTTTTTTTGTTAAAGGGTTCTTTCTTTTTTCGTATTTAAAGAGCTCACTCTACTTAAAAGATTTGAATTTGTAGTGCACTATTACTAATATTTTCTTTTGGCATTTTTTTTTGAGTATTTTCAAGTAATGCATTTTTTTTTTTACTCGGACAAAATAAGTAATAGTTGAAAATGGAGTATTAACAAAGCGAAAGAGTTAGTAATCAATTGATTCATTCTGTTTTTCATCTTTTTTTTTTATTTCTTAAGCAATCTGCCAATGTTCATGAGATTTTCTACTAACTTTCATTAGTATTAAGTCTGTGTTGGCGCTCTATGGGCAGATCCTTGGGACCTAGGTAACAAAATTTGCACAAACATATTTTAGAGGGTGAATGTACCCAAATCCGGAGTTTTTTTTTTTTAATTTTAATTATTTAAAATTAAACAAAATTTGGTTTTCATGATAATTTCTGAAAATATTACAGCATAAAAATGGATTTTCGACATTTCAAAAAATTATATTTCAATGATATCGAATTAAAGGTGCCGGATAATATTTTCTCTGATTTTCTGGTAAAATATTTCTGTATGATTTAAAAATATTTTTCATTCTTTCAATGAAATTCTAACCATTTTATTTTTAAACAAATATTTAATTTCATGTTTCTCTTCCATTGTTAGAAGCTTCACGTTAA
>BGPR01022739.1:7395-25016 GCA_013235015.1 Araneus ventricosus | reverse complement strand
TAAATTGTAATGAAAATGTAAAAAAAAGAAATTTTCTGACCTATTTTGCTTTGGTTCCATCTATAGCCATTCTTTCTACTCTATGTAAACTTAAATGTGTTTAAAAGTTTAAATATGCTGCAGTGACCTAGCGGCAAGGTCTCGGCTCTGGGGCCGGAGGGTTCGAGTTTCAAAACTCGATTCCACTGAAGATCCGCCGTGTATGGGGCCTGTTGCACGCTAAATCATATGTAGTGGCCAAACGTCCTCCCGTTGGTGTGGCGTGGAAGATTGGAGAAGGAGTGCCAGCTCAGGTGTTGTCCTCGTCATCTGACCGTAGTTCAAAATTATGAGGTCCGTCCCAAAATAGCCCTCATGTTGCTTCAAAATGGGACGTTAATATAATTAAACTCAGCTAATTTTTTATTGAAACTTAAAAGTTTCAATAAAAAAACTTGAATGGATGATTAGAAAAAGGATAACATTCCAATGAAATCCTATTAGAATGTTATCCTTTTTCCAACCACCCATTCAATTGGTATTTTTAATAAAAATATATCCATAGTAACCTTTTGCTCTTTATACCTCTTATGAAATTTTTCCAGTTATTTAAACAGTTTGTAATAATTTGCTGGAGAACTCTCCTTTTGTGTTAATTTTTTCTTAATATCTCAATGTTAGTATCTTTTCCTGAATGGAATTACAAACCTATTTTCTCTGATTTCAAAATCTAGCAATAGAAACTCTAAAAATTGATATTACATTATTAGTAATACTTTTTATGAATTATTAATACCAATTAGAAAATAGCGCAGCACAACCATTTAATTTATATTTCTTCATTTCATTTGCAACAACAATTAACAAATCATTTGTGTAATTTTCAGAAATTCCAGTAGTTTGTCTAAATTTTATACAATTATCGAGCTTTGACTTCTGTTGAACAAATTATAATGATTCTTAATGAAGCAATGTTTTTTTATCCTTTCAAAATACCTTTTTAAATTTATATTTAAATTCCTCTAGATATATGTGTGGTTAGATGCATTGGTGAATTACTTAACAGTGGGACAATATGGAGGAAGTGAGTTTATGTGGCCTATTGATTGCCATATTATTGGTAAAGATATTTTGAAGTAAGTACTCTTTTTAATTTCATTTGTGATCTCTATAATTGAAAAATAATAAAACAATTTATTACAAACTTGACATACTGCTGAAGTACGTCTTTGATGCTTGTAGGTTATTCGCTGGTGAGTTAATTTTATGTAACTGATTTTTTTATGAAAATTAATTTTAAAAAATGAGTGTATTTATTATTATTTTAAAGATTTATTTGATATCTTTTGAAAATATGAAATTGTTAACTCTGTTGTTAATTTTATTTTAAAATAAAAAAAATCAATATAATATGGAAATGGCAAATCCTAAATAAAGCACCGGTATAAATTTTCAAATGCTTTAACCCTTTGCGACACAGTGTGCCAGCTGATGGCACACCTAATTTCACTCGCTTCTTAACCTTTAAATTCAACTATAAATGGAAAATAATAGGTTTAGGATAGGGCTAATAGTACTCCTTTTAGAATGTATATAGCAGCGTCATGAAATTTCTTTTCAGAATAGGAATTATTAGAAATAAAGTTTGGGAAAATTCCTTAACTCTGAGGTAAGAAATTTTTTCAGTTCTGGATGTTTACAATTTTAGCAAATTAACTCGAAAATTTTCCTCCAATATTCTTGAAGTTTTAATTTTTGCTTTTCGGTAAAATTCAACAGTATTGTTTGAGTGTATCAAGGTGGCTGTATCTAAAGGGGTTCTCATATGAGGGGGACGATCCCCCCCCCCCCCGGAATGAAGCAATTTTTTTAAAAAAATTGTAGATTCTATGTCTAAATAATAAACTAAACCCATTCATGATGTTTTTTCATCATATTTCAAAAAGTTTAATGCCTTGCGCCACAAAGAGTTAACAGTCAAAATATAAAATAAAAGAAAAAATTCCTTCAAAAACTATAATCTCTGTCATATATATTTATAAACTTAGTGTTTTTCATCATTATATTTCAGATCTGCATATTATATAAATCTTTTGTCATATGTAGTAGGCATTAACAATAGCTTTTCTCTGTGTATGTTAATTCTGAGGAATTTGGATATGGTTAAAAAAATAGCACCTAAAATAAGGCAGAAACTTTTTTAAAAAATTTATTTACGTTTTGAATTTTTTACTTTGCTATCAAAAATGTCATAGCATATTTCTTAATGTTGTTGGTTTCATGGAACTGTAGAAATCTACATATATTATTAGTTAAAAAAATTATAGAATTATTAAAAGCTTAAATAATTTGTTCATAACTATGAATGAATAATTTCTGATTAATTATAATGGATGAGAAAGGGAAAGAATAAGTTATTTATAAGAAATTTAATTTCCCCCCTCTTTTAAAAATATATCAACAGATATTTTATTTGTATTCTCAGATTCCATGCTATATATTGGCCTGCTTTTCTCTTGGCTGCAGGATATGACCTTCCTAGACAAATTTTCTGCCACTCTCATTGGACTGTAAATTATGAAAAAGTATGTGAGTGAGTAACATTATAATTATATCTATTGCATTTAACTGAAAGCAGGGATGAGATTCTTCCGCTTTTTCACGAATTTCCGCTTTTTTGTTATTCTGGAGGATTTTTTTTTTTTCTTCCTTCCCCCACCACAAAAATTTGCTTTTTCTTCCGAAAATTCCGTTTTTGCATAAAGAAAAGAAACCTTTCTATCTTCCATTTTTGAAAGAAAATTCTCAGAAATATGCTCGGCCATGCGGCTTAACTCCACTGGCTAGGAAACTAGCTGATTCATCTTCTTCTGACGAATCAACGTTATATCAGCAAGATTTACAAGGATGAACATTCCAACATTCAAAGTATTAAGTACCACCCTTTTTGCAGAAAACAAAACCTCTGTGGCATATTTTGCAAAAAAATATTTAAAAAAAAAGATTTTGCCTGAACATGTTGAAAAAAGATTAGTTGAGAACTTAAAGTCATCTTGTTAGGGCGCACCAAGGTGAAGAAATAAAAAATGGACCAAAAACAAAGAAATAAACTGCATAAAAAAAAGAAACTTCTGTCAAAAGAAGTAGCTAAAAAGCAGAGAATAAGACAAAAAACCTTCTCAAAATAAAAAATAAAACATGATATACCTAGGCATTCTAGAGATAATGAAGTCCCTACAACTATGCCAGTAATTAAACAGAGATATATTAACGAAGACTGTGCAAAAACTTTAGCCTCTATTGAAAATAAACTTGAAGAGGATGTAAACACATCCTTTATTGAAAAAAAAAATCTGTCAAATATAGGAACCCTCCAAAACAAGGGATGAAGTGTGTTAACGGAGATCTGTTACCAACAAAAGCCACACAAATAAAAAAAAGAAAGAATACCAATTCTTTAACAATTAACGAAATATTTCAAAGGGTTTCAAATAACAATAATTGTAAATGAATCTGTCATTGTAACTGTACAATTTTTCGACCCCTCTCACTTTATAAGGCACAAAATCATTGTGCTGTTGCTTTTGCAAAAATGTATAAAAAATAAAAGGAATGAAACAGAATACAGTATATGATACATTATTGTAATTTATAAAGAGCTAATAAAATTTTCACTATTGCATGAAGCAAAGGAAATTATTTGTCCTTATTTTAATTTTTTTTTTAGCTAACTTTTATCAAAAGGCTATTAAATATAATTCTCGGACTTTTGTTGGGTGAATGTTGCATCCCAGTGATGTACAGGTGTTAAATATGTTTTAATGTCTTAATTTTGTATTTTCTGATGCCCCTGATGATGTGTTAAACTTGTTTGTTAACTTTTAATGTGAATGATTTAATAATAATTTAATATTTTTTTCTTATTTACACGTACTGAATTATAAATAATTAAGTTATTAATTATTATAGAGTAATATTTTCATCATGTTGTATATTCTGATGCTTTACTTCTTGAAACATCTTTCGCGTATAAATTATAGTACAAATTTTTTGCTTGTGTATGATTTCAGTCTTTTTGCTTTTTTGCCAATCTCGTCCCTGTGTCTATCACATTTTAATAGTTCTAATGAAATTCTTAAATATGGCAATGACAAATTGAGTTAGTATTACAGACATATTACCTTTTCATGCATGTTTTTTCTCATTCTCAAGCAGACATGGTCTTAAAGCTTTCAAAAATTTCTATGGAACTCGGATGTGACACATTTCCGCGGATTTCAGCTTTTCCTGCATTAGATTTTATCATTATTAATTTTCTTTTATATAATAATCTTACAATATTTTTAATATCTTGGGCCCCTTTTGTATAAATTTATTTATTTTATTGTTCAATTAATCATACTTATTTTACTTCTTGGCATTTATGTTTGGCACGATTCATTATTTAAGTTCAATTTTTTTTGTTCCAAGCCTGTGTCATGTCTGGGAACTGTAATATATAACGCTAAATAAATACAAGCACATACATATTCAAATAAACTTTCACAGTGTACCCTTTATGACACTTTATTGTTCTATGTGGATTTTGTTTTGCATCGAAAATTTAACAAATTTCTCGCCTAAATATTACTGTTTTTATAGGTTTATTAAATTATTTTTGTATATTGCAATCAACATTTCAATATATGCTTATGTTTCTTTAAAAAAATTATAAAACATGAGAATTCATATGCATCAGTTTGCTTTTTTCTGTTAATGGGTGCTATCAATTAGTAATTAAAAAATATTTTGTTTTAATGTACTCTGATTTGGTATTTTTTTTTAGATGTCTAAAAGCAAAGGTAATGTGATTGATCCTATGTCATTAATAAACAGATACGGCTGCGATGGTTTTCGATATTTTCTTCTCCGAGCTTCAGTTCCTACTAACGATACAAGTTAGATCATTTTTATAATTGTTTCTGTTTAATTACTTATTACTTCATCATTTCAATGTTTATTAAATAGCTAAAATATTTTTAGCATTTTAATTATCAAAATGTTAGCTCTATAATGTTTTAGTCTTTTTTACTGATAAAATTTTATAACTTCCTTCGAAGTTATTTTTTATATTACATAGATTTTATATGTAAGACGTACAAAAATCTTTTTGTATGATGCTGTAATCAATTTCAAAAAAATATGTGTGTATAGCTATGAATAAAGGAGCTAATAGCGAAGCAAAGTTTTTAAAAAGTTCATTCTTATCAGTGTATTATTTATATTAAAATATAGAATATGATTTTTTATATATATATATATATAAATCTCGAAGTCAAACAAAAATAAAAAAAGTGTGAGAGGACTGATGTAAATACTCTTAAGTAAATTTGAGTTTTAATTGCATGCATAATACATTTTAACTTTTAATGAATGTTTAAGAATTTTCTTTTTTGGTATTTATTGTTGTTTAATTTTTTTACTATATTGTTTACAGTACCTCATAATTTTACCATTTTTGCTTTGACTTTTAGATTTTTTATTAAAAAATATTCTGCATTTTAGTATACTAATAAATGTGTGTTTTTCAAAAGCTTTTGATTTTATTATGGAGTATTCTTATCAATTTTTTTTCAAATGTTTCATCAGGTGTCTTTTCTTGTATTGAATGAAAAATTAATTAGATTAATCAGTTACGTTCTCGAAATGTATAAATATTGCGTTGTCATCACAAACGCAGAACTGTTAACACATCAGGAAATGAATGAAAAATCAATTGCAAAAATCTTTCCTTATAAACATAAATCAAATGAATCAAAGCTTAAACAGTGAATTATCCTTCATTTATTTAAGCATTATTTATCACACTAAGTTCAAAGATATTTATTGAGAGTTGTCATTCTCTGAATATTCTTAGCAAAATAAAATTTTCAGCTGAGACTGAAAGTGATTTAAATGCTGATAGGCATGTTAATGAAAGCTGTCATCCAAAGTAAATAACTGATAAAGAAATGTTTTTGAATTGACTTTGTATATTTTAATACAGAGTAAATAATTTTAAAATTTTGTTTTAATGTTTCTGAATAACAAACATTTTTAACAACACACACACATTGCGAAGAGCAGTACCTTTAAAATTTTATACGAGAGAAAAATTTTGTAAATCCTGTCAATGTGATAGTATTTTTAAAACTTAGAAAAGATACAGAATAGTTTAAAATACTAAATTAAAAAAAATATAGTCTGACCTCGAAAACTGGACGATTTTTCTCAACTCGTGACGAGAAAAAAATTAGCTAAATAAATTTTAAACTAGAACGCTTGAGGCAAGATGTGGAAATTTCAGTCATTATATTCATTTTAAACTACTATTTTTTTTTTGTCTTTGTATCATTTTTTAATGTTTCACTATGTTTTTATTGTTTAAAACGTGTTTTTATATGGAGTTGTTGAAATTGACTTCAATGTGTAGATTGGCATACGTGTCGATTGGTTGCGGATGCGCAAACGTCAGAGGCGTTACCAAGGCAACCATTTGCCGTTGCCTTGCGACTCCTGGTCTGTTCTGAAGACGTCTGCACATGCACGCTTAATTGTGACTTAACTTACCTACACTGTGACATCAGAACTTTGACATTTGGTTTAAGTCAGATATCTAAAATCTGGAAATTTCCGAAATCCGGATCTTCCAAATCCCCGAGCAGTCTGGATTTTTGAGGTTGTACTGTAATAATAATGGCATTTTACGTTCCTTATATGTAAGTTGAATTTTTTTTTTTCCGAACTTGTAATTGTTTTCTTTTTGTAACGGTATTTTACAAAATGTTCAATAGTGATTATTTCCCAAACTTATTGCATGATATATTTTGCAAAAGCTTTAATATGATTTTATTACATTTATAGTTTTACAATGATTTTCTATTTTCCAAATAATTATTTTGCCAAATTATGGAAGCTAATAAAAATGTTATTATTTTTATCTATAAAATATCAAAAACTGTTTGTACATTTTAGATTACAGTGAGGTGAAAATGCATAGAATGGTAAATGCAGAACTGGCTGATACTCTAGGTAATTTACTAAGCCGCAGCTGTGCGCCAGCTCTGAATCCTGAACAAGTCTTCCCAAAATTTTATCATAATTCTCTAGATGATCTTAAGGATTCAAATGTTGAAAGCCTTATTAATAATACATCTGATTTACCAGGTAAATTAGGCATTCATTCTTTTTAAGTAAACATTTAGGAAATAATGTAAATTACTCTATTTCAGTATGTATAGTTTTTTTTATCGAAGTTTACATTTTTTATAGTGATATAAATTAATAAATTTGTACCAATGTGAAATTTAGTTAATAAAAGAATTTGAGGTTTATCTTATTACATTAATTTAAAAATTCTGATAGCTTTCCTGTTCTGAAAATTATTTTAAATCTTTGTTAAACTTTAAGTCTTCATAAACTTCAATGTTGATGTTTTTATGCTGTGAACACTAAACTATGATAACTATATTTTTATATCATTTTTATTGAGAAGAATTTGTGCATTTTATTCATCTTGTTGATTTATAATGTGGTATTGTAGCAAAAAATGTCTCGGGCCCCCCCCCTCCCTTTCACTTTAAAATGTATTTGGTTTAAATTATACTTTTATTTATATTTTAGTTCTATTACACAAGTTTTTCTTTCTTTATTTCAAAATTAATCATGACACTTAAAAATATCCAAGCAGAAAAGAAAAAGAAACAATCAGTTGATTGTTTCTTTTCAAGTTACAATAGTGTCAATGTATCTAGCCATTTCCCTTCTTAAATTTGATGCAATGCTATAGTACTGTCTTACCACCATGAGAAAAACCATAGACGCTAGACATACCGGTGGCTATCGTTATGGAAACGGGATATTCCACTGCATTTGGGAGATGAAGAAAAAGACTTTATTTTGCTTGGAACATAGTACTGGTGGAATCTTATTTCGCTTTGTACTTCAGTCGAAAATGAATTCTCGCCTAAAGAAGAGCGCTTTGTTTGCCAAATGTTGCGTAGATTTTGTATGCTTTTCCCTCCTTTCTTCAACTCGTCTATGTGAGGCAACCCTGTTCAGGGTTTTTCTCCTGGTGGTAGGACTGTTCATTAGCTTTATTGCATTGTTTATTTCTTTAAAAAAGATAACAAAACAAAGTTATTGTTAAAGTATTTATTTATGAAAGTGGAATAAGGCCCCTTTAAATGTTTAGCAATGAATATTTTTAAAACAATCGCAGAATATATTTTTTTTTCAACTGAATTTTTAAGGGTTTTTTTTTTTTTTTGTATTCTTGATTCATGCATGCCAAAATATAAAATAATATTAATACTTAGTTTCATCGTTCTAGATAAGGTACAGAGGCATTTCATGGAAGGTTACTTTTACAAAGGAATTGACGATATAATGGCATGCTTGAGGGATGCAAATGCATTTATGCAGTCCAATAAGCCATGGGAATTGGTCAAGATGAAAGACGAGAAAAGTAAAGAGACATTATCTACAATGTTACATGTTGTATTAGAAGTGTTAAGAATAAGTGGTGTTTTGTTACAACCTGTGGTACCCAATTTATCTAAAAGACTTTTAACAAAACTTCAAGTACCTGAAGAGCAAAGAGGATGGGAAAATATAACATGCTTCCCTTCCTATCAAAAACTACCTAATCCACTGGAATCTTGTCCATTGGGAAAGAATTCAATCCCTTTATTTGAACGAAGAAAACAAAATGTTTAAATTGGATCTAATTTAGTTTTAAATAAATAATTTTCATCATACTCCTTGTGTTTTTTAATGGTTTCCAAGTTTTCATGCTAATGGTGACAGATTTTGTATTATATCATTTTCATTCTTTTTAAAGCATGTATTGTCTCGTTGGCATCTCTTAAGTCAAGAAACATTTTCTGTTTACTAATTTTGTGCTTAATCTGACTTTGCAATTTGTCAATTAAGTAATGGAGTTTTTTTTTTATACCATGTACCAAAAAAAATATTGAAATCCAGGGTGTCTGGGAATTGTGTGACACTTTTCAAAAATTAATAATAAAAAAAACTAATAGATATTTGAACTACAATTTTTTTTTAAATGAGCGTATTTTAAAAAGTTTTTTCAGATAGGTAACATGCCGTTTCTGTAGTACAAGGGGTCATAAATTAATAAAAATGAAAAATTTGTTTAGAGCCATTATCTGTGAAAATATTAAAACTGGAGGAAAAATAAAAGCATGTATTTGTAGGGAATTTTACACTCTTTAATTTGTTGATTCACATGCAGTGTGAAAACTGAAGAGTTTTTGAGATATTCAAGAAAAACTAAAAAAAAAAAACCAGAAAACATGCATCGGCTTCTGCTGATCGGTAGGCATTACGGATGGAAATCTGTCACTGGTGACTTAAACTGAACTATCTAATTAGATGACTCCTTAGATAGTTCAGTTCCTATGAATATAGTTAAGAATAGCAGAGAAGGGGTCATCTAATTAGATAGTTCAGTTTCAGTCACAGGTGACAGATTTCCATCCGTAATGCCTACCGATCAGCAGACGCCGATGCGTGTTTTCTGGTTTCTTTTTTAGTTTTTCTTGAATATCTCGAAAACTCTTCATTTTTCGCACTACATGTGAATCAACAAATTAAAGAGTGTAAAATTCCCTACAAATACATGCTTTTAATTTTTCTTCCAGTTTTAATAATTTCGCAAATAATGGATCTAAACAAATTTTTGAATTTTAGTAATTTACGACCCCCTGGACCACAGAAACAGTGTGTTATCTATCTGTAAAAAACTTTAAAATGCACTCTCATTTTTAAAAAATTCGTAGTTGAAATATTTTTTTAAAAAATTAACTTTTGAAAAGTGACCAACAATTCCCAGACACCCTGTATATCAGAAGAATTGAATCGGAAACAGTTTGGTAGTATTCACTTAAAATTTGAGTACAACTTAAGGCTTGTTGTTGCTTCATAGCAGAGCTTCTGAAACTGTTTGTGGTGCCAAGGTCATGGGGATTATTATTCAAGTCATTAAAATTCGTAGTGTATAATTTCGTATATTTTTTAAACCAAAACACATCTTGATTCAAAGAGTTCTCTAAAATTTTTCCAAAATTTTTTGAGTGGGATTTTTCTTTAGTTAGTGTTGATGCCTCATTTTCGTATTTATTTTCAAAATTTGAAATTACATAACCATTCTTCTGATACAAATTTGGTTCAGAAGATTTCTTTCCACCCAACAAAGTGTTCTAACTTTCAAATTTTTAGAAATCTTGTCTTTCCTTATAGGAATGTTCCCTGTGCATTTTGCGTTTGGACACTGATTGACACTTGGTCAATAAATTTTAAATCTGTAGCTACCCTTTCTTACTTTGTGTATTGTTTTCTATGATTGATCTCTGACTGAAATATTCTTGGAAAGGAAAGTCTTTCATTGGCTGGAAAATAACCACAAAATAATAATATTTACATGACATTGCAAAATTTTTGAAATTCTTTTCATTTATCTTTTGATCAGCACTTTTTATATAAATGTAGAATGATAGCTCTTCTAATGATATTCATTAAAGTCAATTCTAAACTTTTAAAATTAATTTTATTATTTGATATAATCGATTTATAAATTAAACATATGTATATTTTTACTTTATGGAACCTGATGAAGGCTATCTTTAAGCAACACTGTTTTTGAAAATTAATTAATTTACTTAATTTTTGAATGGCTTAAGAAAATTTAAGAGATTTGAAGGGAAAAAAAAAAATCATTCTCTTAACTGAAACTTGAGCATGTTAGTTGATACACACTTTTTGATTTATCTCAATACTTTACAATACTTTTGATTCATTTTGTAAGACTACAATATATAAATTGTTAAAATGGAAGACTAAATATATGCATACTTGCAACTTATGTAGATTTTCAAAATAAAAGTTAAAAATCCAATTTTTAATAATACCAATATAACAATAATAATTGAATAAATAGCAGAATTAGCCACCTTCAGTGTCTAATCAAGAACAAGGGTTTTAATTTCAAAACTTGCAATGAAATCCATGAAAAGATTGCATCTGATTTTGGACAGAAACCACTTGTTATTGTTAGGTTAAAATGTACTTTAAAAATCTTAATTGCCCTTTCACTTGTTCGGTAATTCCATTTTCATCACATTTCATAAAACCAAACACTAAATAATGGGTATTTTTTTATCTATTCATAAAATAACATAATTACCAATTTTTACACGTGATAAACACGTAAATAATAGTTAGGAAATTAATTAATGTTCATCAAAAATTAGTAGGAAACATAGGAAAATGAATTATTAGTATAGGCACTATAGGAATTTTCAAAAACAGTTATTAAATCAATAAATAAAAGGGCTATTGATACTGTTCATTTTTCTTTGTATGCAATATTTATATAACTTCTTCAGAAGAAAGATAAAAGAAAAAACCTCAGATATTTTAATTTTTCTCCTGAATCATTATACAGGCGATACATAATAAGAGCTTGCCTGTTCAAATTAGCACAAAAGGGAGCTAATGCCGTAAAAATTATTTTAGAATTTTGAAATGGATTTTTATTTAATTTTAAGTAGTAAATTCGACCCTTTTTTGTCTATCTTCACCAATTTTCTTTTTTTCTTTCTCCATTATTATTCATTCACATCCCTTATTTAATTTATGAGCTCTCGCATTTTTTATTTATCTCTCTTCAATTATTATTTTTTTTAGCCAGAAGTAAGGAAGTTGATTTGAATAAAAGGTTTTATTTTTTCCTTTAAATCGTTTTCTTGCATTTTTCCCCCTCCCTTTTTGTCTTCTGGACAAAAAGAAATATGAATCGCAATTTTTTTTTGTATTTTTATTTTACAAGTATATTTTTATCAACATTTTGTTCCTCCTAAAGAATTTTGTAAGTTTTTTTTTTTTAATCAGCAACGCCAGGAAAACTCTGTACATATATGGTTTCTTGTTTAAAATAAATACTGTCTGTCCGCCACGAGAACTGGCACCGCCAAAGTGTCTAGTTTATGGTAGTTGCTATAGAAACAGGTTATCATAAGAAGAATCCATTTCTAGTAGGTAGAAGTTCATTCAAATGTATTCCGCCGCAAACTGGCGCCAAGAATGAAGAAACTCCGACTTCTGTTGTATTCCTCCTATTCGAAATGAATCTTCCCTAGCATAAATAGTTGCTATAGCGACCACCGTAAACTAGACAATTTAGCGGCGATAGTTCTCGTGGTGGACAGACAGTAGACAGTATTCTTTTCCCAAACTTCTCACATTTTTTTTAAAACCAAACTTATAAAGTAATGAAAAGGCTGGATTTAAAAGGATATTTACATTTGTTGGGGAAGTTAGTGACAATATTTGTTGGGGGGAAAAAACAGAAGCGGGCATATGAAAAAATATGAATCCTTAGCAATGCCGGGTTATCAGCTTATGTGTAGAATAATTTTTTAAATTACCTTAAAATTCAATATCATGTAATAACAGTCATATTATAAGTGAGGCTCCATAAGTCTACTTTAGATACAATAGTGAAAAAAAAAACATTTACCAAGATTATCTCCAAGGTAGTAATTCATTGATTTTATGTATTGAAAAAGCATGTTTTATCTAATGATATCAAAATGGTACTTAGTTAAGAGAATTTTGTATGTTTTTTTCAAAATCCATCATAATACCAATCTAATGTCATAGTAACGGCATTGTTTGACTCTGATATTCTAAAAAATGAAATAAGATTTAACAACATTTCCATTATATTACTGCACTATTTTTATTTAGTCTTTCTTCGTTAAAGGCACACTTCACATGCATTTTCAGTTTCTATACAACTTGTTATGTGACTAGTATTCATTTATGTTTGTAAGCTGTCTAAACCATTCTGTTGTTGGATGGCATTTGTATTTCGAGATAAAACATGTTTTGTTTTATTATGGAAGTTAAAATGATAAATTTATTCTTCATATTTAAAAATAAATATACTGTTAATAGTTATTAACGTACTATTATTCATTCTTTTCTGAACTAGAATGATTTATGTTTTTTGATAAAAATGAATACTAAATAACTCATGTAGATTTTATGGGATTTGATAGAGCAAATGTTGAGATAAAAATTAATGGGAACTTCAGAATCTTGAAGTTCTGGAATGTTATAACATTGTTAAGTTTTAAAATATGATATTTTACAAATATATTTAATCTTTCTTAAAATAATTATATTCTATATTTATTTTTATAAATAGTTCTCTATTAATATAGATCTATGACTTCTGATTAATGAAAAGTTTAAACGTACTTTTTTTCATTAAGAAATAAATATCTCAGTCAAAATATATTTTTAATGGATTTTTGACCACAAAATAACTGACAATATATGTCCATAAAATGGTAACATACAGAAAACAGTTCATGAAAAAAGAAAGTATATACAATATACAGTACAAAGAGAATACATTTTTTTGGTCCTTAAATTTAGCTGAGATTTTTTATTAATTCAAAAATATGTACACTTTTTTACAACTCTTAGCAATGAAAAAATCAACAACACAAAATCAAAAAGCATAGCAGATGCTTGTTTACATTGCAAACATGCAGAATGAGAAGTACTACCAAAGTAATAACCGTAGCATTTTATTTTATAATATAAAATTTTTTATTCCCTGGTTTGTTGTAACCAGCTATAAAATAAGTATTTTCTACTTAAATTATTGATTGATAAGTCTTAGTTTTACACAAAATTTAGTTATACTTTAACTGCCTTGATACTTTCAGTACAAAAAAAAAGAATGAAAAAACATAAAATTAAGATTTGATGAATAAAATTTTCTGCCAAATATTGCAAAAAGATAGTTATATCAGCTTTACTTTCATTTAAAAAATGTGACAGTATTAAATATCCATTGATATAGCTGCTAAATAATGATTCTATATAATTTTGTATTCTTTCTATTAAAATATGAGCAATTTTTTACTCAAAAAATGTTTTGCGATCGGATAATGTGTTGTGCTAACTTCCATTAGTGCACATTAGAAAAATATTTTTAAATATAACAGGTTTGAATGACTTTAATACAAAATAGTTGTTTCAATTTAAGTGTTATTTTTTTTCCCACTCGCAGTCATGTAAATGGAATAGCAGTGGTTTTTTTCACCCATGCTCTTTTTTAAATATTTGTGGGTTTTTTTAACCCATGCTCTTTTTAAATATTTGTGGGTTTTTTTACCCATGCCCTTTTTAAATATTTCGATATTTTCTTTATTGTGAAATATACAGCATATTAATAAAGTAAAAATATGATTTCTTTAATATGAAAATTTTAACATTTACACTGATGAATACTTAAGTCTCATCCCCTTAGGTTGATGATATAAGCATTAAAAAAAGACTGCTAGGCTTTGTTACAGCTTGAGTTTTAGATGTTACAATTCTTTGCATCCATTTAGTTTCAAAAGAAATTTGACAAGACAATTTATGCTGTGAGAAAAGAATTTTTTTCTTCTTCTCCTATGTGGCTTTGCTGTTCGGACTAAGCATTTGCAAGAAAGGAGTGTTTTTGAAACATAGTAACCATTCATCAGTCGCAATCCCTCACGGGGGGGGGGGGGGCGAAGTTGATCACAAAAAAACAATCAGGGTAACCGAGTACAGGGCTTTTTCTCTGACCTATATGCTGCAGACGCATTGATTGATGCAGTGAACAACGGTCTGACCTATTTAGGTCCTAAGCATACTTACTGAGTGAATCGGCAATTTTTGGTAAATCTTGATGCTAAAATTTTCTAATCTTTTTCAGTGGCTTGAAATTTTCTTTAACATCCTTCAAGACTATAAAAAATAACCATTTCAATCTTTTTGTTAACTTATTCTATAAATTTGATAAGCAAATTTTTCTTCTGATTCTTGGTTTTTCTTTCTGCGCCTTTTGTATTTATGTATTAATACCGGATTTCGCCGACATATTGTCATTCAAACGAGTGATTAGTAATCCTTTGTATTTTATGCAATACTTTATTTACCTCTGATGCACTGTAAAGGGAAAGAGAGATTTTCTTATTGTATGATATCTTTGGGACAACGACTTCTGACCAATGTAAAAGAATCATTAAATATTACCATCTTCCTCACCTTTAAAGCATTTGCTCGCCTTAGCTTAGTTGCTAAACTTACTTTCCAGCGAGAAATATAATTTTTATAATCAGTCATATAATGATTTAAAAGAACAATCTTATTATTTTAAATGACATTATAAATATCAATGCAGCAGTCTAAAGTTTATGATCAGTCATATTCTGAATCTCCTTTAAAATCTTCGACAATATCATTGTGAAAACTCTGAATAGATATGTTAGAATCATTAAAACCGAGAAGTTAAAATCATTAAAATTAAAAATATATCAACATATGCACCTTCAGTCATTCCATGAGGAACAGGTGTTAGCTAAATTTATTTATTATGTTTTTGAAATGCTATACTTAATGTATAAGAGAAATAATGTATGTAATATTTTGTTTAAAATGTTGTTATCAATTTTAAGTAATTTTACGAGGAGAAAGTTATGTTTAAATTATAGCCTAATAATTTAAAATCAATGTTTTTATAATTATTTTCTTAATAAGGCAATGCAAGATTTTCTTGACTTTAAGTAAATAATACCACATCTTTAATTGGTCTTTTTCCGATATGCATAAAAACCTTAGATTTTGCTTTCACCGACCAGGCACTCTGCCTTCATTTCTCATCTTGCGCGTTTCGGCTTAATAAACGCTGTTATTTTACACACGCACCAGTAATTTCTGCTTCATCAGAGACAGCCAACTTACTGTCTTAAAAAGTTCAAATTTAAAATCTGTCATTTCCTTCACTGAACTTTCTTAAAGTGTCGAGAAATTTCGTATTCCATACCACACGAATCCCAACACCATTGCTGCTAGTCCACCTAACAATATATACATAACACGCGTATAGCACTGGAATATGTGGTCTTCTTCTAATTCTGTAAGCGTGCTTTCTGCTGGCCTAGAAGCACCACTGAAGGACAGAGAGCGAGATCTAGGTGGGACACTGAGACAGTGAGGGCTGCCTGGAAACAGGGACTGAGATCGCGGTCTGCTGAGTCCCAGAGAGTTTCTAGGACCGCAAGCTCCTAGAGCTTGCAGCCGTAAAGCTGTTCCTGGAGAAAGGCCATTCTGCTGTGCTTGGATTTTCTCCCTGGTAGCTGAGGACCGTCTGTGGTAGAGACGAACGGCCATTTTCACCCTCTTGGTGTGCCACCTGTGCCTGAAAAAAGAATAATGCATAAGTTGATCTAAGTTATAAAAATCTAATTATTAAGTTATGTATATAATTGAGAAGATAATGCGTAAGTTGTAATGCCTAAAATGCAAAATTACATCACACCTATTGTATAGCAACGGATTTGGAAACCATCCGAGCTTTTGCGCATGAGCCGGGCGGAGTTATTTTCATCAAAATAGGGGGGAAGTGAAGAATGGAAGGGTGATGTTTACATTTTACCGAGCGTGATCTAACAAAGAAGTCCGGAAATGCGCTCAAATAACTCATTGCCTGACACCCCTTTCCGGTGTAAAATCGTCCAAAAGTGGTAGTCTCGGAATCCGTTGCTGAACAGTACGTCTCCTAAAGTTAAAAAGCAGTCTTTCTCAAACTTTTTTGTGCCATGCCCCACCTAAGCATTTCGAGAATTCCTATGCCCCCTATGTAACATTTACATAATTTGTAATATTAAAAAATTGAATTGTTCTCTAAAGAAACTTAAATTATAGGTTTGAGGAAGAAATTGTTGAGAAACACATTAAGTAAATTTTCAAAGCATATAAATGGAGAACTGAAATTCAAGTACGAGAAAAATTTTAATAATAATAAATTTTCGGAATTTCACAATTTTTTTTGAAAAGGTAGGGGGATTAAAAACTTTCTTTTATATATATATATATATATATATATATATATTATCAAAATAAAATAGGTTGATATAACGTTTTTTTTTAAATATAAATTTATAGTTTCATTTATTGATGATGATTTAATGTATATGTAACATATTTTAGTTATAATATTTTCACAATAAATGCGGAACTGTATTTCGTATTTAGCTTTTGGCATTTATTGCTATGACTTTGAATCAGTAAGCATTTAGTTAATTTTCTCGTTTTTTTCTTAATATATTCTGGAGATTTACTCCTATATTTGTTGTCTTTTTCCAACAATTAGCCCTCACAGAAGGTTGGCGACTATAAATTTCGAAATAATGTGTCATAATCGATTCCTAAGGTCGATTGGCATTTGATTGTTGGAATTCCATATCTGGGTTGTTTTTTTCATAGTAATAGTTTTTAATCTTAAAATCTTTCTGTATTTCATTGTGTGAATAATATTAGGTTATATTGTTTTTTATATTTAATTTTAAATGAGGGTTTAATAGGTGTATATGGTAAAAATGTTATTTGAGTTTTATTGGTATAAAAAGATATATATATATATATATGAAAATTATCCAGCGAGTAAATTCCAAAGAAAAATGTGCTTTTTCTGTCTGACAATTTCTACATAAATGTGTTAAATCACAATAGACGGTTGCTTTTAAACTCTGGACGAGTTCTTTTTCGAATTG
>BGPR01022738.1:8124-25025 GCA_013235015.1 Araneus ventricosus | reverse complement strand
GGAAACCTTTATATCTTCCCGAATATTCGTGCTATTTTTACGAAAATAAATGTAGATGTTGCGCACTTCAAACAAAACCATTGGTGAACATTTCAAGGCATTATCAGCTTTCCAGTGGCGTACCTGCATAAAATGGCACCCAGGGCAAATACCGAAACTGCGCCCCCCTCTTTTTTCTTTTGAAATGTGATCCTCATTTTCTTTTCGGAAACTTTATGCCGGGGCGTGCAAAGATTAAAAGAGCAAATAAACTTAAAAAATTACATACAAAACATTTTTGAGATGATAGGATTTAAAAATTTTTTAACGAAATTTCGCTAAATTGTAACTGAACATGTGTATTTCATTTATCTTGTATTTGAAAAATAATGTAAAATATGTACAAATCTCTTAATGAATCCCATCTTAAGAAACCCACCCTTAATACGAAGAAAAATGAAAAAAATTATATACATTACTTTTTTCCCATAGACAGTAGGAAAACATTAAACATTGTAGTAAATTATTTCCTAACGCAGATAATATCATACAAAAGCCTTAGTGACAAATATATTTAATATTATTCATAGTATAATTCATCATATAATTTCATGCATATCTTTAAATTTATTAATCAATTTACAACCAATAAAGTTTAATAATGTTTTATCTAGCACCTTAAGACAAAGTTGAAATCCGTTACATGAAATTAGGGGATGCGCTATTGCAGGGTGAAAGTGCTGATTCAAGCATGAAAAAAAATTACAACGTTATTAATTTATTTATGACATGAAAAATTTAAATTCTTTATTATTTTAGTAGATATTATTTGTGTTCATAAAAAAAAGATACATTATTTCTGAAAAATTTTGGTGGCTTTAGAGTATCCGAATTGTTATAAATTAACTTTTCTGACTTTTAATGAAGCAAAAGTTTTATAATTACAGTACTTTAGTACTAAAATGTTTGTACATGTATTAAACATAAGGGGATTACAAACAAAAAAATGATTGCCATATTTACATTTTTAAATAATTTTTTTAGGTTAAGTATTAGTAGTTTAATGATTTGATAGTCAAGGGAAATTTTAATGAGTTTGTTAACAGTAAAATTAATTGGCGACGATAGCGTAACTCTGCGAAGAAAGAAAACGCTTCACATTACGGCAGGAATTGGATTCTCTTTTATGTATTTGTTTTCCTTAATTATTAAAGAATTCAATTTCATTTATCTTTACTTCATCGCCAATACGGACTAATAATTTTTACCAGCAATTGCAAAACTTTAAGCGATTTTTCTCTCTGTCTGAGTACTTTCTGTTTGTTTGTTTGTTTGCGTTTGGCGGAACAACTGCACCTAGGTTTTGCGAAATAAAATTTAAAATAAACACTATCGCATTTTCATCATACAAATTATGCAAATATTCAGTACTAAAAACAATTTAAAGATAGCGAACTTACATCTTTTAAAGTTGCTGGAGTGCTTTTACTCTACGCAAAAAAATGGAGGTATATGTTCCGTTCTTCACTCTTTTCTGATTGAAAATAGGAATGACACTTTCGCTAACCATTTATCACCAATTTCCGAAGAACTTATATATCCAGTCAGTATGAATCAGGTCTACCGTGAAAAACCATCAGAAACCCTACGGGAGATAATCATCCCTAACCATCTTCCCACCCCACCGAGACACAAATTTGGGTAGCGACCTTCCTTAAACGAGCTTTTAATTTTATTGACGGAGGTTTGAGTCAGGAAATCTTTAAAACATAATATTACTTGTTATTTTGTCGCAGCTTGAGATTTCCCGGTTGTAAAAATGACTATATCCTTAAGATTTTCCCTCACTTTGTTAAAACCATTTCAATTTTTAAGAAACTTGGAAATAAGCTTTAAAAAAAACCTTCTTTTCTTTTAAATACAACTAATTGCTTCCTTAATTTTGAACCCCCTTGCAATTGCGCCCAGGCCACGTGCTCTACCTGCCCCACCCTAGTTACGCCACTGCAGCTTTCTGATAAACGGGTTAAGCCCAGATTTCTTTCTTCATAATCAACTTCTGATCGGTCTCCTAAATGCCCTTGTGACCGAATTTTCACTGTAAAATGTGAGGTTAAGTCTCTTCTTTACATGGGCCAAGTTCAAAGAACATTCATCCGGCCTTTCGGATGATATTCAAAGAAATGTGCAAATCCTAATGTGTTCACATTCTTCTGTCACCCACCTGTGAATATAGATGAAATCTAAAAATCAATTTGTTTTCTCATATCTAATACCAGATGGCGCCACGGTCACACTAAAGTACTAATAGAAATTGTTAAACCTTTAACGGATTTGGTCCAAAATTTGATACACATCTGTAATTCTGGTGATACAACTAAGTTCCATATTATACCCGTCCGGCTCCTTGCGTAAGGACGGACAGAGAGGCAGACAGGCCAGAATTCGATGGAAATCTACTAATTTGTTATGCAGGCCACATACCAAGTTTCGTTCGCTCGATTTTGAGCTATCGTGTTCACAAGCAGACCGACAGATATAATTTCAAATCTCTAAAACGTACAGATTCATCAAAATCTCGAGGTCGGATTCTCGACGGTTTCAATACTTTCTCTCTGGGCATTTCATGAACGAGGAAGTGAAAACGAAAACTGCTCGACATTGAAATAAGAAAAGAACGCAGATGCAAAAATGATGCTTTGACAAAAGATTGGATGATAAGAACTGAAGCCAATGTGAAGTAGTAAACTTCCGCCTGAAAAGCAGATAACTTTGCGGGGCATGGGGAACAAAACTAGTGACACTTTTGAGGAGGAAAGCTGAATGTGCAGCATTTCTTGACACATGCTAAAAACATTAAGGACAATTAGAGAGACAATAAAAGAAAGACACTATGCTAAAAACATTAAGGACAATTAGAGGGACAATAAAAGAAAGACACTATAAATATAACGCTTGTATAAAATCATATTCTTAGAAAGAGAAATGAATTAAAATATAAGGCAAATTAGAACAAGGAACGCAGTATAGGTGAGTCGTATGCGAGTTCGTCAAGTCCGTTGAAACCGCATCGGGTGGAAAGTCTATTGCCCAGTGGTTGGGTAGTTCCATTCGGAATTAATTAGGGGAAAGCTGGAAATTGTTTTAATCTCTTCAGTTTAGGTCTGGAATGAACATACTAAGCTTCAACCTCCTGCTAGGTGAGCATTAGCCGCTGCGTGCAGATTTCTAGTCAGAAAATAGGACTTTTTCATTAATCGATCTATATCTCCACAAAAGCTCATACCATCAAAAATATTTTTATAATATAAAAATATGTGAGCTGAATTTTGAATGAATATAATAAGTGTTGGTACTCATTTTATTCAGAATTTCAAGCTCTACAACTTTTGCATAAAAATAGTTTTGATAGCATGAGCTTTTGTTGAGATATAGATCGATTAATGAAAAAAGTCCTATTTTCTGACTACAATTCTGCACGCAGCGGCTAACGCTCACCTCGCCGGAGGGGGAAAACTTAGTATGTTCATTCCAGACCTAAACTGAAGGGATTAAAACAATTTCCAGCTTTCCCCTAATTAATTCCGAATTCGGCCTTTTTTAACGACCCAACCACTGGGCTGTATTGTTTCTGATGCGAGTCGGCCGAAACTTAAAAGTTAGCTTGCTTGGAAAGACAAATTTTAGACATTTTCTTTGGAGTGGGTTGGTGAGGACGTTTTTCAACCAGAGTCGCGCTAGGTCGTTTGATGGCATGATAAATATAAATTCAAAATTTTTTCCCATATCGATTAGAAACAAAAGAGTAAGAAACATGGAGCAATTTCTGTTGAAATTGGACAATTAGAAAGTTAGGAATATTACATAAAAAAAGACACTTCTTTTTATCGAAAAATCTGGCTCAAATTGAAGGAAAATGAAATTTGAGAATGGAATTAAAATTCTTTCATGTATCAAATAGTTATCAAAAACTAAGACATATAAAGAAATTCCTGAATGAACTTTAGTTAATAATAATAAGTTATATAATAACATTCATAATGAGTTAATAATTATAATTATAATAATGAATTTTAGTTACAGCAATTTTTGCCCAGATGCGGCTAAAATTGACGAAAAATGATATTTGAAGATTCATTCAAAATTCTTTCTCCGATAGATTTGGGACACGAAAATAAGGCATATAAAAACATTTTCGATTAAATCGAACTGTTAGATCGGATTTTATGAGCTTTAATTTGAAAAGAATTTTTGATCAGATTCGTTTTAAATTGAAGAAAAACTAAACTTGAAGATAAATTCAAAATTTTCCCGTTTATTGATAAGGGGAAAATTAAGTCATATAAAGAAATTTTCTATGAACTGGGATGCTTGAGATGATGAAAGCGAAAGTTATGAATTTTAGTTGAAAAATGATTTTTCACCAGATGGCCTGAAATTGTGGAAAATTGAAATTTGAAGACAAATTCAAAATTCTTTCGCATATCGATTAGGGATAAGACACATAAAGACATTTCCGTCAAAATCGGACTGCTAGGAGGATTTTTAAAAATATATCACACTATTTTGTCAAAAATACAAATTAGGGAAGCATTTTGAATTTCTGTATTGAGTATCAGACAATTAAAAGTCGATCTGTTTCAACTGTCACATGAATGTAAAAAATGCTACAGAAGACAGATTTTTAGCATTAAAAAATTTATATATTATAATGGATTTGATTATGCACAGTGATTCCAGTCAGAGTTCAGGAAAACAAGATATTTCATGTAAAAAATCCCTCCTCATTGAAAAACTGCTTAGATCAAAGATCCTTTCGTACATATTAGGATGCCATATATTGGTTGAAAATTTACTTAAGAAAGTTATTTTTCTTGTGTATGAAAAATATAATTTTATTTATAAAATAATATTCTAAACTTATATAAATGTAAAAAGTAAAAAAAATTTAGAAGATAATCAAAAAAATGTTTTTTTGTCTTAACCTTTGTTTCATATTACACGGGCATTTCATTGCATTCATTTCGTTTTGTGGTGCTGCCATCTATTGTAAGATCTTGCTGTTTTATAAAATTTTACTAGGAAGAGATTTAGAAATTTTGTCTTAAAGTGTATAATTATTTTTATATTAGTTTTTTCAATTTATTTTAAAGTGATAAAGAAACTGAAATGCTGCAGGTGAAGTTTATTTATTTTCTCTTTGTTTCGATATTTTTCTTTCCAATAAATGTTCTGGATTTCTCCATTTTGCTCTTAACTGATGTATAAATTCTAAATACATTAAATGCAATGGATTTCATGCCACAAGAGCTTGAAAAATAGAAATGAGTTGCATAAACCGTAAGGAAACTTTTTACATTTACTCCTAGAAAATTTGTACAGCCTTCCACAAAATTTATAAAAATAAAAAATATATAATAATAATAACTTAATAGTATATCAATTAAAGTTTATAATAATCACAAATTAATCTCGCAAAAAATTATGCTCGAACAATAAACAATATCCCTGAAACTAATTTATCTGCTTCTTTTGATGCCTAAACCAACAAATCAATTTTCCAAAACGAACCACAGCAAAATGCTCAGTCTTGAGAATTTAAAGAATTTCTTTCATCATTCAGAGAAATGAAGCTTCTCTTAAATGAATAACAGGGGTTCACTAAAGAGTACGAGCACTGAATAAAAATTAAAATTTTGCTCCAGGATTTATTATAATTTCATTAACAATTTTTGAAATAAATAATATTCCTCAAACCATGTACTAGTTTAAAGTTATTAAAAAATTAATTAAGATACGAGCAAATTTCTTGTTTCTGCATAGTTCTTTAAAAATGTACCAAACTGATTTTCCTACTGAGCAGAAGGAAATCCCTCCAGGGTTCTGTCAAGTGACTGAAATAAAATGAAAAAATTCCATGTTCAAAGGGAATAAAAGTAATTATATATCTGAGAAAATGTTTATATTTGAAAGGCATAGAATGATATTTTAATATTATCATTTTTCAATGCTTTTTTTCATTCCACGAACTTTCTCTCGTGGCGACATCTGGGGAGGAATTGTAGAAAGATTAATCAAAATGTTTACTCGAGCTTGCAGTTTATGTCTTTGGAATGGAAGCAGTCGCAGTGAACGACTGAACAAGATTTGACTTGATAAGAAGGGGTGAGTCGCCGAATTCGGACCGCCTGACCATTCTTAGATGTACAGTGCTGGAGAAATAATTTTAACCAAATACAAGTAGTAGAATTTTTTTGCAGTTTAATTATCTTCAAAACAGTGTAAATGATTTTTTTGTGAAATACACTTTAAATTAGGGAAAAGCAGATTTTAACTCTGTGAATCCGGCTAGAGTGAGAATTCCAGTACCTCAAAAACTGAAGTAAATTCTCGTTCACGAAAACAGAATGAAATCGTCTTCCTTTCTTTACAGAAATTCCAGGAGGACGATACCAAGTTTGGGCGATCAATTGTCAACAAAGGAAGGAACTACTTTTCTCCCGTAGACTTCACTCAGGCTCCCGAAACCGCCTGAGTCCGGCCTCTGTCGAATGGGGCGTTTTGAGGCGGGATAGGGCTCATAGGGTTAAATAATGTGTCATCGGTCCAATCGAGGAAACCAGTTGTCCAGATTGGACCTCCAATTTCTTTAAGCACAATTAAAGCAAAAATATTTTTTAATCCTCAGATTCACACCATCACGCAATGCATGAACCCAAGTATGACATTTTATGCACTTTATCACTTCCTCTTCTGCTCACAACATACATCATAATGATACAAATACTACACACAATTAAGTTTTTATACTCCAAAATTTGATGGCCTTAGTGTCCATCTATTGTTTTGTTGCTTTGGCTTGTTCCAATTCCAATTTATGAGGACTACTAGTGGCGATAACATGCTTTCTGAGTCATTCCGTAGTTTCGGATCATAATCCCATTGATTTAAACGGTCCAATTTAGGCTTATTGCGTATGGTCCAATCTGGGCAACCTTTGGACATCAACAAAAAAATTCCCTAACCTTCATTTTAAACTGGTTTCATAAAATATTCTAGTAAATTGTAGCTAAAGAAACTACCTATCCGAGGATATAATAACATATTTTCCTACTTAATTTGGAGCAGCGTGAGGGCTTTCTGCCTTCTGTTAAAATAATCTATTGCCGGTGCCTAAATGTAAACATTTGTTCTCTAACTGTAGCCACGTAGCGCTTTCTCCTAAAAATGATATCCTACATCCTACATCCTATTTACATCGTTACAACATAATTTGCCTATTTTAAGACTAAATATTTAATAGAATTGAACTTACGATACTATGCGCCCGGTTCAAATTAGACGTCTTTCCCCTAACTGGGTTTTCTCACACGGGAGAGTTAATAGTTGCATTAACAGACTTCAATAGCTGCATTGCTTCTTTTTTCTATGAAACTTATAGAATGTTGGAAATTGATGTAATTTTTGACTGTTAGGTATCCGAACACGTTGAAAAGTCGATTTTCGGCCAAAATTCATATTTTTTAATTTTTGATGATTTGGATAGTTCATTCATTAAACTTTCAAAAACATATCTACTTTTGTCGGTACGTTAATTAGAAGATGAGATATTAATTGTTTTATAACAATCCGAAAACCGGAAGTGAGCGTTTAATTAACCGGAAGTTGTCATTTAAAGGACAGAATCGTGACAAAAATTCTTTTAAACTGCATTTTTTCAAGTTAATATGATGTTAGTATATTTTTAGGAATTTTTTTTTAAGTTTAGATACTGAATTTAAGCGCGTGGCAAAAATTAAAATTTGATTTTTTTCAAAACTAGATGTTATGCATAGTTTTCACACTTCAAACACGATAACTCAAGATATTATCATTCGATTGTTCTGAAATTTTGTGAACACTTTCTCCAAATGTGTCTCTAGTGAATGTACTAGAATAATGTATATTGTAACAACATTTTTTTAATTATGGTCTTTTGTCTGAAAAATGACATGAAAAATTTGCTGAAAATCTTATAATGATTGTTCGATTAGCTCTAAAATTTTTATTTATACAAAGAATGTTAAGATTCTAGTACAAGCACTAGTCCATAGTATGTAGTTTATTTTAGTATTAGTTTTATTTGAATTATTACAAAAGTTTGACCTCTAGCATGTTTGAAGTTTTTGGGAATTTCCTCTAAAAAGCAGCAGAAATTCAAGATTTTTGTAAATTTATAATAATTTATACTCAAAAATCATACTCTAATAGTAATCTTTATTAAATTCGAATCTAAAAAACATATTTTGGTGTTTCTATTTCACAATTTTAAAAAAAGTGCTCCGAACGTGTTCGGATATTAATAGATTTAAACCATTGCAGTTATACTTTTCAGATATAATAAAGAGACACTACTTATCGTTTATTTTTCGTCCAACAATTTATTGCCAATGTTCCTTTCATTGTAACTATTTTAAACGTAAGTTATAGATAGAAAACAATCATAATAATGTCTCAGATTAGTTTTAATAATATATCAGAAGTGAAGTTAATCATTCTCATTTGGATTACATTAGATTGCTACTTTGGCATTAGTCCTTGTATTTTCTTATTTTTGCTCATTAAATAACATTTTCTAAATAGTTTTGATTTTTTTTATTTGAATAGGCTGTAATGGCTGATACGATTGGACGTTAGCTTTCACTCTGTTTAAAATTGCAGCAGAGGTCACTCACAGATTTTTGCGTATGCTTTAGTTTGCACTTTTAGAGATACGTTTGTCTGAAAAGAACAAGTACGTCGATTTTCCTCTTAAATAGGAAGATAATTAGAGGAAAATTAGGGAATCTGCAAGAGCTGCAGTTGTTGCCATCATGCCCATAATTCCGTGGATTTATAAGTAGCAAAATAACACATCCAAAATAAAGAAGTGAAGGATCTTCTTCTACTTTCGTACTCTCGACTAAATAGAAGCGACGTCATCAGAAGCGAGAATCCAGTACCGTTTATTTACGAACTATACGAATGAAGATGAATTCGGAATTCTAGAAACAATGAACTGTACATTCTTTCGTAAATTTTTGTGAATTGTAGTTTTACGATGTATTTCATATGTGAAGCCGTATAGAACGCATTTATTCTTAAAAATTCTTGAAGCATAAATTAAAAGCATTTGGTTGATTTATCATTAACTTTTAATAGTGGCAACGCAGACCTATTCGGGGGGATTGTAAAATTAGAATTGTAATGATTGCAGAGTTCTACTTCTTTTCTATAAACGAAATTAATTTCTGGTCTGAAGACACAGTTCGTATAAAAAGAAGGTTATAAATTCTTTCTTTCGATATTTTAGACAGTCTAAATCTCCAGTAGGTTACCATACTGTGGTGTCTTGGCCGATGTGCGACCAAATAATTGCAAGGCTTAAGTTGACCTAAGTATTTTATTTCACAGCTTTAATTTAGAGAAAAATTCTTGCATAGCAATCTTGGTTAATTATTTATATACAAGTTTTCGATCAGTAATTTCACAGTTCTAGGACGTTAAAGTTCAATGGAGTCGTAGTCCACAAAAATAGTAATTCAGTGCCGGATGGATAGCTTCCACGTTTCAGCGTGATAACCTATACACAAGACTACAAGGAGTGCTCGCAATTTGATGAGCCGAGAGTTCGGAAAATTGCCGAATCTCGGTGTTGCTGCCAAAGTCCGAATTAATTTGGGACTTTAAATCCGAGCTGATCACACGGCTCTTATTCGGCGCTCCGAAGTCTGAAACCAAGTTCGAGCCTCCTAAATCGGTTCTCCACCGCCCTCCTCGTTTTCCATTCAACATTCTGTTTTTATCCCCTACCTGAAGGGGAAGCTCCGCTTTCCTTTCACTCTACTGGATAATCGTACTCCCGGGCGACCAACTACTAACCTTCCATGTTCCCAGTGGTCAAATCCGATCGTGGAGAAGATTCTTGGGTTTTGCCACCACAGGAGCTATACAGATGTGGCATGAAAGAGTACCGCTACTCTCCTCAAAGCCGACCCCCAAATGCGCTCTCTGACAGATATCGATTCCTCTGCATTGTGGTCGCTTTCTGCGTGAAGCTATTACTCTCGCGAACGTCTCTTTAATGACCACCAGGTGCAGCTGTCCTGCGGTCGACATGAAAGGAACTGGACTCTTTTCTCGTGGGAACTGAGCTTGCGGGAAGGGAAAATATCACAATACGAAACGGGGAACTTTTCAGGCTAGTTAATTTTTTCTCTGTTTGGACGATTTTGCCTTATTTCAGATTTTGGAAAGCTGGAAACAAAGTTACGATCTTTTTAATACTTTTAACATGTGACAGAATCTTCGTTTAAATGTTATATATTCTAAAATTATCATTTCTCTCTTGTAAATATCAAAAGGTGTGTGTAAGTTAGAATTGTGCACCGGAACTCGCTTCACTTAGGTAATGAAGCGAGGTATTTTTATCCGTGTCCTTTTCTTTATTAACACCTGTTCTTTTGAGAATTCTCAGTCGACTAGTTAACCCTGTATAAGGCCGTGGTAAGTACACCAACCTCATCAATTTTTAAATAAGATTTTTATGGTTGACTTAAGTTCTAGTCGAATTTTTCGATGAAACAAAAACTTAGATGTTCCAATTTCGTATCTCCAATCATAACGAAGTGTCTTAGCTTGGTAATTAATTATTAATTAATAAAATTAATTAACAAAAAATTAATGTTGTCTATTAGCTAAATGAATTCCTTTTCTTAAACTAACGTCAATCCCAAAGCTATTTCAGTATACCATTACAAGAAGAAAAAGTTCCTTTAAAGGGTTAAAGAAAAATTAAGAGTAGAGAAATTTTGACGACAGAACCATACATGACATCTAATATTTTGGCACACTTTTAGTCAGAATAGCATTCAAATCTATGGTGACTCACAAATGTAACTTTATTCATAAATTAGTATCAAGCGTGTTTCGAACCCCTCCCCCCCCAAAAAGGAATACACTTTCAAATAATAGAGCTGCACTTAAGTCCGCAGTGCTTCAAAAATGAACATACATAGAATGTTCATTGTGAGCGATGTAGAAATTTTTGAATGTTAACATAAAAAGCACAATATTTCGATCTCAAAATAAAATTCCTATGTAACAACTCATTCTTTCGAATCTAAAGATGATGATTTTATATTATATGTTCTTAATTAAGCTTATCAACATATTCAACATTCTGAAGATTAAAATATAAAAAAAGAGATCCATAATAGGCAAACATAACTATTCTTTAAATTCTCATGGCTTCATCAAATTGTTCAAAAATATTAATAGATTTAATATAATAAAACGCAGGAATTTATTTGAAACACGTTTACGAAAGAAAGAAATAGTAAAATGTATTATATACTAATCATAATGCTATTTAATTTATTTCAGACGCAGTTATAGTTAATATTTTCTTTAAATTTCAAGAAATTTGGGAGAATACAATATCGATGAATTTTGATGAGTAACTTTACGACAAATGACAGTCTGAAATGAAAGAATTTTAATATATAAATGGAAAGAAAACTCTAGAGTTCGTAGTGAAAATATCAATTTTCCGTTCCAGCCCTTTGCCAAATGCAAAAGGTTGACTGGTCAAAAGTTGAATCGAATCTTAAACGTGCAATAAGCAATCAGTTTTCAGCTTATTGATTAAGTTGACGGTATGAATGATACATCATGTATAAGGACTTTTGGAAAACTGGTTTGTGTAATTTCTTAATCATTATTACGAGAAAAGCCTGACAAACTGAACCGTTGCATTTTTTGTCACTTAAGTTCTGCCTTTTCAATAATGAATTAGCCGAGATATTATTTATTGATAAATGCATTTTAAATATTTTTGATTGAATAATAACTGCCTCGCGAATTTAATTTTTAATATAATAATTTTTTAAATCATACAGATTTTAATTGATACAAACTGATAAATTCAAAGTTATTTTTTTTAAAAAAATTTAATAAAAAGTTTTCTGCTCCATGTGAAATGTGATTGCTTCATTAGTATTTGTACTTTCCAATGAAATGATATTAATCGATACTATGTTTTTTACGCATCATTTTTCCGTTTCTTGTCTCCCATCATTTTTTTACAAGAAAAGGACCGCTCAACTGGGCGCTCTTCTAGAAAATCATATTCGCTCAAAAAATATTATACTTTCGACTTTGCGTTGGTTTTCTAGAAAATTTAAAATAATCTGCAAATCAAATCTCATTTTAAGTAAATTTGCATTTTTTAAAAAGGAATTCAAACAACTTTAGAGATACAGTAGAGCCTCTATGATCCGCGCCTCTATCAACAAAAGTCTCTCTTAACCATTTTTTAGGCTGCGGTGGCTTAGTGGTAAGGCCGGAGGTTCGCAGGTTCGAAACCCGATTCCACTGAAGATCCGCCGTGTTTGGGGCCTGTTGCACGCTAAACATACGTAGTGGTCAAACGTCCTCCCGTTGGTGTGGTGCGGAAGTTTGGAGAGGGGGTGCCAGCTCAGGTGTCGTCCTCGTCATCTGACCGCGGTTCAAAATTACGTGGTCCGTCCATAAATAGCCCTCTTGTTGCTTCAAACGGGACGTTAATATAACCTAACCTAACCTTAACCATTTTTTAAAAAATAAAGTCAACGAATCAGAAAAGGGGGTCAAAGCTGGCATTGGAGCCGATTTTTCTGGATATTCACTTTGCGAAGGCTTGCGGTGGGTCGTTTTCGGGAGGCCATCTTTACAACTCAGGAAGTTATTCGGAGGCCATCTTTACAACTCATGAAGTTATTCGGAGGCCATCTTTACAACTCAGGAAGTTATTCAGAGAAAAAAAAATCCCCAAAAATCTTTTAAAAGGATGCTTAAAAAATCGTTGAGGAAATCCAAAGGAAAGAGTGACAATCAGTAACATTCGCGAATCTTCTTTTGATAACTAATTCGTTTATCAAAATTGCGCGTATGATATTTGGTAGCGAATAAAAGAGTGTGTTAAAATGCCAGTAAGCGGTAGTATTTGCGGCTTTATTTTTATAATCTCTACTACTAATAAAAAAGAAAGTGTGTGTGTTGGCGCTCTACAGGACAGACCTCTAGACCAAGGGCAACGAAATTTGGAACAAACATGCCTTTGGAGGGTGGGAATGTGCACCTCGGAGCCCCTTTTTTGAAATTTTAATTAATTAAAAATTAAGCGAAATTTTGGCGTTTTTCCTGAATAACATCCGAGCATATTACAGCACAAAAACTATTTTATACCATCTGAAAATTAAAAAAAATATCTTTTCAATGATATTAATTAAGTTGTCGTACAAATGTTTCTCTAATTTTAATAAATTTTTAAAAATATTTTTGGTATAATTTACAACAATACTTTACACGGTTGCGACGCAATTCAAACCGTTTTCATTGTTTAAACGAATATTTAATTGCGTGTTTCCCTTTCATTGTTGAAAGCTAAGGTAATATCTTAATGTTTAACGCTACGTTTTAATAAGTTTATTTTCATCCGGCTAACATGCTGCTGGATGTAAATTGTGCGGAGTCATTTTAATCTTGAAATCATACGCATATTTTACAAGAGAAACAAGTGAGTGAAGTTGATGCCGACAGCGCGCAATTGGATGCTACATGACACAGACAGTTACTCGAGACCATTAGGGACGTTCATCAACAGGTGCGAGGCTACTTATCACCACTGTATAGTATACCCCAAACTCGGAGCAAGGAGACCAAGGCTACTGAAAGAGCACGGGTTGAATATCTGTCACAAACGAAATTTAAAATTACTTTGCGAAGGGAATCCAGAATATCAAATTATACACAAGACATTTAATTGAAATTACATTCCTGGCAAACAAGCTGGTCGCCGAAAGCGGCTAGTATTGAATAAACAAACTTTGTTAAAGGAAAAATAAGGCAGTCTCTATTCACCGAGTGTTCGAGGCGAGTTCGTTCCCAGTCATCTCGGATAATCGAGGTTGGAAGATTCTGTTCGGAGAGAAAAGACGCCATTTAATAACTGTAAGAAACGATTGCTATACTCTAGAAAATGAAAACAATTATATCACGGCAGAAAAACACTGGCGGGCTTCAAAGCATAAACTAGATCATCGAGGAATTATCGAAATTAACGAGATTATTTTTTCCTTTATTTTTGTTTATTTGGAATGACGGGAACCTCATTCTGCCGGATGTCAACTGAGATGAGAATTCGGTTCAAGACGCCGGTTCTAAATAAAGAAGGAATTAAGCGGTATCCATTATTGAAACAAAAAACGCTTTCAATCTCTGCTTAATTTAAATTACTGTAATTTGTCGTTCTTGCCGCAAGCGCTGAGTTCCAAAAGTTACAAACCATGAAAAACTCTTCTTTTTTCCCTCAAGCGGATATTCGAGAAAAAACGAATGTAGAACACAATGAAAATCGTTTTCTTTCTCTTAATTTGCTGGTTTGGTTACGTTTCGTCAGAAGTCATCAATCGTTGAACCGTGGAATGTTATTAGTAAAATCACGCTTAAGATGCTTTGCATATCCGTTTTGTTGGTAATAATACAATGTAATACAAAAATAATGATAGTTTCCTCGCTAAGTCGAATAAACTCGGAACTATACAAGTCGTCGTTTTTCTTGCTATTTCGCATACCTACTGAGCCGATCTTTGCCGAATGAAGATTGTTTCTTCTAATCAAAACTTTGAACAAGATACATTTTATAAAAGCGGTTGAATCGTTGACTCAAGAAACAACACGAGTCAATTGTTTCCAAAATTACCTTCATGCCGTTTTTGTATTCTAAAGGGGCATTTGCACGATGATTGAAGAAATGGCAAGAGTCAAATCAAGTCACATTATACGTATATGTTACCGGCAAAGTATGAAATAAATCTCCGATTTGATTATATAAGAAATAAAGTTAAGTGCAATTCAAAATTAAATTAATTGCTTCTTTGATGTAATAAGTAGATTCACAATTGATTTTGTTTTCTTTAATAAGAAAGGCATAAACTTTGATATGAAAACTTTCATTTTGCTTTACGAATTTCGAATAAAAGATTTTTTAATGGTACTCTTTTATTATTTTTTCTAAATAACATTTGTATTTTTGAGGAATGCACGCCTTTTAAATAATAGCCTTATTATGAACTTTTTTCATACTTTGCCTAAATAGCATTTGTCATTCTATAGAATGCCTAGGTATTATATACAATGCCTAGGAAAAGTATATAATAAATCTCATATTTCATACTTTGCCTAAAAACGCCCGGTATTCTATAAAATGCCTAGGTATTCTATAGAATGCCGGCATTTCACACATTGCCGGTAACATATATAAAAACTAACAGGTAAAAGATTTTAATCATTGATATAAAAATAAATCAGTTTTATGAAGCGCTCAGCACTGTTCACTCGCGTGGTTTCTGCAATCCCCGATTAAATGATCAAAAACGCTATTTTTTAGTGTACTTAAAAGTACATTAAACATTTTTTATAATTTCTAATTAATTAATTTTATAAATTAAAAACATTTATTTTTTATTTTGATTTAGTACTAATTTTTTCTACGTTTTAGCCTTAAATTTATAACAAATTAGTATTAATTATGGTAATATTAACATTATTACCATAATTTAATAACATTTTAAACTTTTTAATAACATTTTTTTTTCAAATTGCCTATCAGGGGTCACATTTTAGGTATATAAAATCTACCAGGTAAAAAATTTTAATTATTAATTAAAAAAAATAATCAGTTTTATGAAGCTCTCAGCATTGATATTGTTGACTCGCGTGGTTTCTGCAATCAGCGATTCAAGTATTAAAGACACACTTTTTTTTGAGTACTTAAAAGTATCATTTTTATTTTAATTAGTTTCTACTTTCTAGCCTTAAATTTATAACTAGTTATTATTGATATTATGGAATCTTTTAATAACATTTTGCTCAAATTCACTATCAGAGGTCGCCACACATATGGAATCAAAATTTAATTAAATTTATCAATTAAATGAGAATTAAGTTCTGAGAACATCCAAGTAGTGTATTGTCACAGAGAACACGTAAGTGTACAAAATTTCAAAACTCTAGCACAAAGGTTCCCAACCTGTGGTACGCGTACCCCTGGGGTACATGAAGAGTCAGTTGGGGGTACGCGAACTCAAAGTCGTAATGGTGGATACAAGAAAACATAAGGGATTAAAAATATGACAGAATTTTGTTTCCCCAAGTTCGTGTAAAAAGTAAGATAAGAGAGCAAAAGGAAGTGTAACTTTTAGCTATCCTTATAAGATAATACTGATTTTATTTGTTTTGGCGTCCAACTTATACTATTGTAAAAATGCAATAAAATGTAAAATCAAAAATAAGACCTGCAGACATCATTCATTCCTATCATTTGACTCTTAAGCTTATCTCAGCCCTTAACTTTATTGATAAAAACGCCTTTCCGTAGACGGATGGTTGGAGGGAGGGTTCTGACAGCAGGGGGTGCCGGAAAATGAAAAGACGAATCGAGGGGTACGCGAGGGGAAAAGGTCGGAACCCATGCTCCAGCACATCTAGGGATTGCCGGTAATCCGGCGGATGCGGCATCATTAGACGTCTACCGGATCCGGCACCAGTTTGCCGGATCCGATCACCGGATCCGGAAAATTAAAAAAAATACATGAAACCGATTTCTTGAAAAAATACTCGCGTTGTTGCAAGAGTAGGTACTTAAATGCGTGGTGTATACGAGTCGTTCGATGCTGACTCACCCGCTTCACATATAGACATTCTTATTGTTCAACTGATAGATGAATTATGTTTATGTTGCATTTACGAGTACTAGAATGATTTAAGTAGATAATTAGACTTAGAAATGAATTGAGTAACGATCCATATTTCTGATTATTCTTTATAATACGACTTTCTTCTTACATAGTGACCGAAATAAC
>BGPR01022737.1:0-16901 GCA_013235015.1 Araneus ventricosus | reverse complement strand
GTTATTTCGGTCACTATGTAAGAAGAAAGTCGTATTATAAAGAATAATCAGAAATATGGATCGTTACTCAATTCATTTCTAAGTCTAATTATCTACTTAAATCATTCTAGTACTCGTAAATGCAACATAAACATAATTCATCTATCAGTTGAACAATAAGAATGTCTATATGTGAAGCGGGTGAGTCAGCATCGAACGACTCGTATACACCACGCATTTAAGTACCTACTCTTGCAACAACGCGAGTATTTTTTCAAGAAATCGGTTTCATGTATTTTTTTTAATTTTCCGGATCCGGTGATCGGATCCGGCAAACTGGTGCCGGATCCGGTAGACGTCTAATGATGCCGCATCCGCCGGATTACCGGCAATCCCTAGATGTGCTGGAGCATGGGTTCCGACCTTTTCCCCTCGCGTACCCCTCGATTCGTCTTTTCATTTTCCGGCACCCCCTGCTGTCAGAACCCTCCCTCCAACCATCCGTCTACGGAAAGGCGTTTTTATCAATAAAGTTAAGGGCTGAGATAAGCTTAAGAGTCAAATGATAGGAATGAATGATGTCTGCAGGTCTTATTTTTGATTTTACATTTTATTGCATTTTTACAATAGTATAAGTTGGACGCCAAAACAAATAAAATCAGTATTATCTTATAAGGATAGCTAAAAGTTACACTTCCTTTTGCTCTCTTATCTTACTTTTTACACGAACTTGGGGAAACAAAATTCTGTCATATTTTTAATCCCTTATGTTTTCTTGTATCCACCATTACGACTTTGAGTTCGCGTACCCCCAACTGACTCTTCATGTACCCCAGGGGTACGCGTACCACAGGTTGGGAACCTTTGTGCTAGAGTTTTGAAATTTTGTACACTTACGTGTTCTCTGTGACAATACACTACTTGGATGTTCTCAGAACTTAATTCTCATTTAATTGATAAATTTAATTAAATTTTGATTCCATATGTGTGGCGACCTCTGATAGTGAATTTGAGCAAAATGTTATTAAAAGATTCCATAATATCAATAATAACTAGTTATAAATTTAAGGCTAGAAAGTAGAAACTAATTAAAATAAAAATGATACTTTTAAGTACTCAAAAAAAAGTGTGTCTTTAATACTTGAATCGCTGATTGCAGAAACCACGCGAGTCAACAATATCAATGCTGAGAGCTTCATAAAACTGATTATTTTTTTTAATTAATAATTAAAATTTTTTACCTGGTAGATTTTATATACCTAAAATGTGACCCCTGATAGGCAATTTGAAAAAAAAATGTTATTAAAAAGTTTAAAATGTTATTAAATTATGGTAATAATGTTAATATTACCATAATTAATACTAATTTGTTATAAATTTAAGGCTAAAACGTAGAAAAAATTAGTACTAAATCAAAATAAAAAATAAATGTTTTTAATTTATAAAATTAATTAATTAGAAATTATAAAAAATGTTTAATGTACTTTTAAGTACACTAAAAAATAGCGTTTTTGATCATTTAATCGGGGATTGCAGAAACCACGCGAGTGAACAGTGCTGAGCGCTTCATAAAACTGATTTATTTTTATATCAATGATTAAAATCTTTTACCTGTTAGTTTTTATATATGTTACCGGCAATGTGTGAAATGCCGGCATTCTATAGAATACCTAGGCATTTTATAGAATACCGGGCGTTTTTAGGCAAAGTATGAAATATGAGATTTATTATATACTTTTCCTAGGCATTGTATATAATACCTAGGCATTCTATAGAATGACAAATGCTATTTAGGCAAAGTATGAAAAAAGTTCATAATAAGGCTATTATTTAAAAGGCGTGCATTCCTCAAAAATACAAATGTTATTTAGAAAAAATAATAAAAGAGTACCATTAAAAAATCTTTTATTCAAAATTCGTAAAGCAAAATGAAAGTTTTCATATCAAAGTTTATGCCTTTCTTATTAAAGAAAACAAAATAAATTGTGAATCTACTTATTACATCAAAGAAGCAATTAATTTAATTTTGAATTGCACTTAACTTTATTTCTTATATAATCAAATCGGAGATTTATTTCATACTTTGCCGGTAACATATACGTATAATGTGACTTGATTTGACTCTTGCCATTTCTTCAATCATCGTGCAAATGCCCCTTTAGAATACAAAAACGGCATGAAGGTAATTTTGGAAACAATTGACTCGTGTTGTTTCTTGAGTCAACGATTCAACCGCTTTTATAAAATGTATCTTGTTCAAAGTTTTGATTAGAAGAAACAATCTTCATTCGGCAAAGATCGGCTCAGTAGGTATGCGAAATAGCAAGAAAAACGACGACTTGTATAGTTCCGAGTTTATTCGACTTAGCGAGGAAACTATCATTATTTTTGTATTACATTGTATTATTACCAACAAAACGGATATGCAAAGCATCTTAAGCGTGATTTTACTAATAACATTCCACGGTTCAACGATTGATGACTTCTGACGAAACGTAACCAAACCAGCAAATTAAGAGAAAGAAAACGATTTTCATTGTGTTCTACATTCGTTTTTTCTCGAATATCCGCTTGAGGGAAAAAAGAAGAGTTTTTCATGGTTTGTAACTTTTGGAACTCAGCGCTTGCGGCAAGAACGACAAATTACAGTAATTTAAATTAAGCAGAGATTGAAAGCGTTTTTTGTTTCAATAATGGATACCGCTTAATTCCTTCTTTATTTAGAACCGGCGTCTTGAACCGAATTCTCATCTCAGTTGACATCCGGCAGAATGAGGTTCCCGTCATTCCAAATAAACAAAAATAAAGGAAAAAATAATCTCGTTAATTTCGATAATTCCTCGATGATCTAGTTTATGCTTTGAAGCCCGCCAGTGTTTTTCTGCCGTGATATAATTGTTTTCATTTTCTAGAGTATAGCAATCGTTTCTTACAGTTATTAAATGGCGTCTTTTCTCTCCGAACAGAATCTTCCAACCTCGATTATCCGAGATGACTGGGAACGAACTCGCCTCGAACACTCGGTGAATAGAGACTGCCTTATTTTTCCTTTAACAAAGTTTGTTTATTCAATACTAGCCGCTTTCGGCGACCAGCTTGTTTGCCAGGAATGTAATTTCAATTAAATGTCTTGTGTATAATTTGATATTCTGGATTCCCTTCGCAAAGTAATTTTAAATTTCGTTTGTGACAGATATTCAACCCGTGCTCTTTCAGTAGCCTTGGTCTCCTTGCTCCGAGTTTGGGGTATACTATACAGTGGTGATAAGTAGCCTCGCACCTGTTGATGAACGTCCCTAATGGTCTCGAGTAACTGTCTGTGTCATGTAGCATCCAATTGCGCGCTGTCGGCATCAACTTCACTCACTTGTTTCTCTTGTAAAATATGCGTATGATTTCAAGATTAAAATGACTCCGCACAATTTACATCCAGCAGCATGTTAGCCGGATGAAAATAAACTTATTAAAACGTAGCGTTAAACATTAAGATATTACCTTAGCTTTCAACAATGAAAGGGAAACACGCAATTAAATATTCGTTTAAACAATGAAAACGGTTTGAATTGCGTCGCAACCGTGTAAAGTATTGTTGTAAATTATACCAAAAATATTTTTAAAAATTTATTAAAATTAGAGAAACATTTGTACGACAACTTAATTAATATCATTGAAAAGATATTTTTTTTAATTTTCAGATGGTATAAAATAGTTTTTGTGCTGTAATATGCTCGGATGTTATTCAGGAAAAACGCCAAAATTTCGCTTAATTTTTAATTAATTAAAATTTCAAAAAAGGGGCTCCGAGGTGCACATTCCCACCCTCCAAAGGCATGTTTGTTCCAAATTTCGTTGCCCTTGGTCTAGAGGTCTGTCCTGTAGAGCGCCAACACACACACTTTCTTTTTTATTAGTAGTAGAGATTATAAAAATAAAGCCGCAAATACTACCGCTTACTGGCATTTTAACACACTCTTTTATTCGCTACCAAATATCATACGCGCAATTTTGATAAACGAATTAGTTATCAAAAGAAGATTCGCGAATGTTACTGATTGTCACTCTTTCCTTTGGATTTCCTCAACGATTTTTTAAGCATCCTTTTAAAAGATTTTTGGGGATTTTTTTTTCTCTGAATAACTTCCTGAGTTGTAAAGATGGCCTCCGAATAACTTCATGAGTTGTAAAGATGGCCTCCGAATAACTTCCTGAGTTGTAAAGATGGCCTCCCGAAAACGACCCACCGCAAGCCTTCGCAAAGTGAATATCCAGAAAAATCGGCTCCAATGCCAGCTTTGACCCCCTTTTCTGATTCGTTGACTTTATTTTTTAAAAAATGGTTAAGGTTAGGTTAGGTTATATTAACGTCCCGTTTGAAGCAACAAGAGGGCTATTTATGGACGGACCACGTAATTTTGAACCGCGGTCAGATGACGAGGACGACACCTGAGCTGGCACCCCCTCTCCAAACTTCCGCACCACACCAACGGGAGGACGTTTGACCACTACGTATGTTTAGCGTGCAACAGGCCCCAAACACGGCGGATCTTCAGTGGAATCGGGTTTCGAACCTGCGAACCTCCGGCCTTACCACTAAGCCACCGCAGCCTAAAAAATGGTTAAGAGAGACTTTTGTTGATAGAGGCGCGGATCATAGAGGCTCTACTGTATCTCTAAAGTTGTTTGAATTCCTTTTTAAAAAATGCAAATTTACTTAAAATGAGATTTGATTTGCAGATTATTTTAAATTTTCTAGAAAACCAACGCAAAGTCGAAAGTATAATATTTTTTGAGCGAATATGATTTTCTAGAAGAGCGCCCAGTTGAGCGGTCCTTTTCTTGTAAAAAAATGATGGGAGACAAGAAACGGAAAAATGATGCGTAAAAAACATAGTATCGATTAATATCATTTCATTGGAAAGTACAAATACTAATGAAGCAATCACATTTCACATGGAGCAGAAAACTTTTTATTAAATTTTTTTAAAAAAAATAACTTTGAATTTATCAGTTTGTATCAATTAAAATCTGTATGATTTAAAAAATTATTATATTAAAAATTAAATTCGCGAGGCAGTTATTATTCAATCAAAAATATTTAAAATGCATTTATCAATAAATAATATCTCGGCTAATTCATTATTGAAAAGGCAGAACTTAAGTGACAAAAAATGCAACGGTTCAGTTTGTCAGGCTTTTCTCGTAATAATGATTAAGAAATTACACAAACCAGTTTTCCAAAAGTCCTTATACATGATGTATCATTCATACCGTCAACTTAATCAATAAGCTGAAAACTGATTGCTTATTGCACGTTTAAGATTCGATTCAACTTTTGACCAGTCAACCTTTTGCATTTGGCAAAGGGCTGGAACGGAAAATTGATATTTTCACTACGAACTCTAGAGTTTTCTTTCCATTTATATATTAAAATTCTTTCATTTCAGACTGTCATTTGTCGTAAAGTTACTCATCAAAATTCATCGATATTGTATTCTCCCAAATTTCTTGAAATTTAAAGAAAATATTAACTATAACTGCGTCTGAAATAAATTAAATAGCATTATGATTAGTATATAATACATTTTACTATTTCTTTCTTTCGTAAACGTGTTTCAAATAAATTCCTGCGTTTTATTATATTAAATCTATTAATATTTTTGAACAATTTGATGAAGCCATGAGAATTTAAAGAATAGTTATGTTTGCCTATTATGGATCTCTTTTTTTATATTTTAATCTTCAGAATGTTGAATATGTTGATAAGCTTAATTAAGAACATATAATATAAAATCATCATCTTTAGATTCGAAAGAATGAGTTGTTACATAGGAATTTTATTTTGAGATCGAAATATTGTGCTTTTTATGTTAACATTCAAAAATTTCTACATCGCTCACAATGAACATTCTATGTATGTTCATTTTTGAAGCACTGCGGACTTAAGTGCAGCTCTATTATTTGAAAGTGTATTCCTTTTTGGGGGGGGAGGGGTTCGAAACACGCTTGATACTAATTTATGAATAAAGTTACATTTGTGAGTCACCATAGATTTGAATGCTATTCTGACTAAAAGTGTGCCAAAATATTAGATGTCATGTATGGTTCTGTCGTCAAAATTTCTCTACTCTTAATTTTTCTTTAACCCTTTAAAGGAACTTTTTCTTCTTGTAATGGTATACTGAAATAGCTTTGGGATTGACGTTAGTTTAAGAAAAGGAATTCATTTAGCTAATAGACAACATTAATTTTTTGTTAATTAATTTTATTAATTAATAATTAATTACCAAGCTAAGACACTTCGTTATGATTGGAGATACGAAATTGGAACATCTAAGTTTTTGTTTCATCGAAAAATTCGACTAGAACTTAAGTCAACCATAAAAATCTTATTTAAAAATTGATGAGGTTGGTGTACTTACCACGGCCTTATACAGGGTTAACTAGTCGACTGAGAATTCTCAAAAGAACAGGTGTTAATAAAGAAAAGGACACGGATAAAAATACCTCGCTTCATTACCTAAGTGAAGCGAGTTCCGGTGCACAATTCTAACTTACACACACCTTTTGATATTTACAAGAGAGAAATGATAATTTTAGAATATATAACATTTAAACGAAGATTCTGTCACATGTTAAAAGTATTAAAAAGATCGTAACTTTGTTTCCAGCTTTCCAAAATCTGAAATAAGGCAAAATCGTCCAAACAGAGAAAAAATTAACTAGCCTGAAAAGTTCCCCGTTTCGTATTGTGATATTTTCCCTTCCCGCAAGCTCAGTTCCCACGAGAAAAGAGTCCAGTTCCTTTCATGTCGACCGCAGGACAGCTGCACCTGGTGGTCATTAAAGAGACGTTCGCGAGAGTAATAGCTTCACGCAGAAAGCGACCACAATGCAGAGGAATCGATATCTGTCAGAGAGCGCATTTGGGGGTCGGCTTTGAGGAGAGTAGCGGTACTCTTTCATGCCACATCTGTATAGCTCCTGTGGTGGCAAAACCCAAGAATCTTCTCCACGATCGGATTTGACCACTGGGAACATGGAAGGTTAGTAGTTGGTCGCCCGGGAGTACGATTATCCAGTAGAGTGAAAGGAAAGCGGAGCTTCCCCTTCAGGTAGGGGATAAAAACAGAATGTTGAATGGAAAACGAGGAGGGCGGTGGAGAACCGATTTAGGAGGCTCGAACTTGGTTTCAGACTTCGGAGCGCCGAATAAGAGCCGTGTGATCAGCTCGGATTTAAAGTCCCAAATTAATTCGGACTTTGGCAGCAACACCGAGATTCGGCAATTTTCCGAACTCTCGGCTCATCAAATTGCGAGCACTCCTTGTAGTCTTGTGTATAGGTTATCACGCTGAAACGTGGAAGCTATCCATCCGGCACTGAATTACTATTTTTGTGGACTACGACTCCATTGAACTTTAACGTCCTAGAACTGTGAAATTACTGATCGAAAACTTGTATATAAATAATTAACCAAGATTGCTATGCAAGAATTTTTCTCTAAATTAAAGCTGTGAAATAAAATACTTAGGTCAACTTAAGCCTTGCAATTATTTGGTCGCACATCGGCCAAGACACCACAGTATGGTAACCTACTGGAGATTTAGACTGTCTAAAATATCGAAAGAAAGAATTTATAACCTTCTTTTTATACGAACTGTGTCTTCAGACCAGAAATTAATTTCGTTTATAGAAAAGAAGTAGAACTCTGCAATCATTACAATTCTAATTTTACAATCCCCCCGAATAGGTCTGCGTTGCCACTATTAAAAGTTAATGATAAATCAACCAAATGCTTTTAATTTATGCTTCAAGAATTTTTAAGAATAAATGCGTTCTATACGGCTTCACATATGAAATACATCGTAAAACTACAATTCACAAAAATTTACGAAAGAATGTACAGTTCATTGTTTCTAGAATTCCGAATTCATCTTCATTCGTATAGTTCGTAAATAAACGGTACTGGATTCTCGCTTCTGATGACGTCGCTTCTATTTAGTCGAGAGTACGAAAGTAGAAGAAGATCCTTCACTTCTTTATTTTGGATGTGTTATTTTGCTACTTATAAATCCACGGAATTATGGGCATGATGGCAACAACTGCAGCTCTTGCAGATTCCCTAATTTTCCTCTAATTATCTTCCTATTTAAGAGGAAAATCGACGTACTTGTTCTTTTCAGACAAACGTATCTCTAAAAGTGCAAACTAAAGCATACGCAAAAATCTGTGAGTGACCTCTGCTGCAATTTTAAACAGAGTGAAAGCTAACGTCCAATCGTATCAGCCATTACAGCCTATTCAAATAAAAAAAATCAAAACTATTTAGAAAATGTTATTTAATGAGCAAAAATAAGAAAATACAAGGACTAATGCCAAAGTAGCAATCTAATGTAATCCAAATGAGAATGATTAACTTCACTTCTGATATATTATTAAAACTAATCTGAGACATTATTATGATTGTTTTCTATCTATAACTTACGTTTAAAATAGTTACAATGAAAGGAACATTGGCAATAAATTGTTGGACGAAAAATAAACGATAAGTAGTGTCTCTTTATTATATCTGAAAAGTATAACTGCAATGGTTTAAATCTATTAATATCCGAACACGTTCGGAGCACTTTTTTTAAAATTGTGAAATAGAAACACCAAAATATGTTTTTTAGATTCGAATTTAATAAAGATTACTATTAGAGTATGATTTTTGAGTATAAATTATTATAAATTTACAAAAATCTTGAATTTCTGCTGCTTTTTAGAGGAAATTCCCAAAAACTTCAAACATGCTAGAGGTCAAACTTTTGTAATAATTCAAATAAAACTAATACTAAAATAAACTACATACTATGGACTAGTGCTTGTACTAGAATCTTAACATTCTTTGTATAAATAAAAATTTTAGAGCTAATCGAACAATCATTATAAGATTTTCAGCAAATTTTTCATGTCATTTTTCAGACAAAAGACCATAATTAAAAAAATGTTGTTACAATATACATTATTCTAGTACATTCACTAGAGACACATTTGGAGAAAGTGTTCACAAAATTTCAGAACAATCGAATGATAATATCTTGAGTTATCGTGTTTGAAGTGTGAAAACTATGCATAACATCTAGTTTTGAAAAAAATCAAATTTTAATTTTTGCCACGCGCTTAAATTCAGTATCTAAACTTAAAAAAAAATTCCTAAAAATATACTAACATCATATTAACTTGAAAAAATGCAGTTTAAAAGAATTTTTGTCACGATTCTGTCCTTTAAATGACAACTTCCGGTTAATTAAACGCTCACTTCCGGTTTTCGGATTGTTATAAAACAATTAATATCTCATCTTCTAATTAACGTACCGACAAAAGTAGATATGTTTTTGAAAGTTTAATGAATGAACTATCCAAATCATCAAAAATTAAAAAATATGAATTTTGGCCGAAAATCGACTTTTCAACGTGTTCGGATACCTAACAGTCAAAAATTACATCAATTTCCAACATTCTATAAGTTTCATAGAAAAAAGAAGCAATGCAGCTATTGAAGTCTGTTAATGCAACTATTAACTCTCCCGTGTGAGAAAACCCAGTTAGGGGAAAGACGTCTAATTTGAACCGGGCGCATAGTATCGTAAGTTCAATTCTATTAAATATTTAGTCTTAAAATAGGCAAATTATGTTGTAACGATGTAAATAGGATGTAGGATGTAGGATATCATTTTTAGGAGAAAGCGCTACGTGGCTACAGTTAGAGAACAAATGTTTACATTTAGGCACCGGCAATAGATTATTTTAACAGAAGGCAGAAAGCCCTCACGCTGCTCCAAATTAAGTAGGAAAATATGTTATTATATCCTCGGATAGGTAGTTTCTTTAGCTACAATTTACTAGAATATTTTATGAAACCAGTTTAAAATGAAGGTTAGGGAATTTTTTTGTTGATGTCCAAAGGTTGCCCAGATTGGACCATACGCAATAAGCCTAAATTGGACCGTTTAAATCAATGGGATTATGATCCGAAACTACGGAATGACTCAGAAAGCATGTTATCGCCACTAGTAGTCCTCATAAATTGGAATTGGAACAAGCCAAAGCAACAAAACAATAGATGGACACTAAGGCCATCAAATTTTGGAGTATAAAAACTTAATTGTGTGTAGTATTTGTATCATTATGATGTATGTTGTGAGCAGAAGAGGAAGTGATAAAGTGCATAAAATGTCATACTTGGGTTCATGCATTGCGTGATGGTGTGAATCTGAGGATTAAAAAATATTTTTGCTTTAATTGTGCTTAAAGAAATTGGAGGTCCAATCTGGACAACTGGTTTCCTCGATTGGACCGATGACACATTATTTAACCCTATGAGCCCTATCCCGCCTCAAAACGCCCCATTCGACAGAGGCCGGACTCAGGCGGTTTCGGGAGCCTGAGTGAAGTCTACGGGAGAAAAGTAGTTCCTTCCTTTGTTGACAATTGATCGCCCAAACTTGGTATCGTCCTCCTGGAATTTCTGTAAAGAAAGGAAGACGATTTCATTCTGTTTTCGTGAACGAGAATTTACTTCAGTTTTTGAGGTACTGGAATTCTCACTCTAGCCGGATTCACAGAGTTAAAATCTGCTTTTCCCTAATTTAAAGTGTATTTCACAAAAAAATCATTTACACTGTTTTGAAGATAATTAAACTGCAAAAAAATTCTACTACTTGTATTTGGTTAAAATTATTTCTCCAGCACTGTACATCTAAGAATGGTCAGGCGGTCCGAATTCGGCGACTCACCCCTTCTTATCAAGTCAAATCTTGTTCAGTCGTTCACTGCGACTGCTTCCATTCCAAAGACATAAACTGCAAGCTCGAGTAAACATTTTGATTAATCTTTCTACAATTCCTCCCCAGATGTCGCCACGAGAGAAAGTTCGTGGAATGAAAAAAAGCATTGAAAAATGATAATATTAAAATATCATTCTATGCCTTTCAAATATAAACATTTTCTCAGATATATAATTACTTTTATTCCCTTTGAACATGGAATTTTTTCATTTTATTTCAGTCACTTGACAGAACCCTGGAGGGATTTCCTTCTGCTCAGTAGGAAAATCAGTTTGGTACATTTTTAAAGAACTATGCAGAAACAAGAAATTTGCTCGTATCTTAATTAATTTTTTAATAACTTTAAACTAGTACATGGTTTGAGGAATATTATTTATTTCAAAAATTGTTAATGAAATTATAATAAATCCTGGAGCAAAATTTTAATTTTTATTCAGTGCTCGTACTCTTTAGTGAACCCCTGTTATTCATTTAAGAGAAGCTTCATTTCTCTGAATGATGAAAGAAATTCTTTAAATTCTCAAGACTGAGCATTTTGCTGTGGTTCGTTTTGGAAAATTGATTTGTTGGTTTAGGCATCAAAAGAAGCAGATAAATTAGTTTCAGGGATATTGTTTATTGTTCGAGCATAATTTTTTGCGAGATTAATTTGTGATTATTATAAACTTTAATTGATATACTATTAAGTTATTATTATTATATATTTTTTATTTTTATAAATTTTGTGGAAGGCTGTACAAATTTTCTAGGAGTAAATGTAAAAAGTTTCCTTACGGTTTATGCAACTCATTTCTATTTTTCAAGCTCTTGTGGCATGAAATCCATTGCATTTAATGTATTTAGAATTTATACATCAGTTAAGAGCAAAATGGAGAAATCCAGAACATTTATTGGAAAGAAAAATATCGAAACAAAGAGAAAATAAATAAACTTCACCTGCAGCATTTCAGTTTCTTTATCACTTTAAAATAAATTGAAAAAACTAATATAAAAATAATTATACACTTTAAGACAAAATTTCTAAATCTCTTCCTAGTAAAATTTTATAAAACAGCAAGATCTTACAATAGATGGCAGCACCACAAAACGAAATGAATGCAATGAAATGCCCGTGTAATATGAAACAAAGGTTAAGACAAAAAAACATTTTTTTGATTATCTTCTAAATTTTTTTTACTTTTTACATTTATATAAGTTTAGAATATTATTTTATAAATAAAATTATATTTTTCATACACAAGAAAAATAACTTTCTTAAGTAAATTTTCAACCAATATATGGCATCCTAATATGTACGAAAGGATCTTTGATCTAAGCAGTTTTTCAATGAGGAGGGATTTTTTACATGAAATATCTTGTTTTCCTGAACTCTGACTGGAATCACTGTGCATAATCAAATCCATTATAATATATAAATTTTTTAATGCTAAAAATCTGTCTTCTGTAGCATTTTTTACATTCATGTGACAGTTGAAACAGATCGACTTTTAATTGTCTGATACTCAATACAGAAATTCAAAATGCTTCCCTAATTTGTATTTTTGACAAAATAGTGTGATATATTTTTAAAAATCCTCCTAGCAGTCCGATTTTGACGGAAATGTCTTTATGTGTCTTATCCCTAATCGATATGCGAAAGAATTTTGAATTTGTCTTCAAATTTCAATTTTCCACAATTTCAGGCCATCTGGTGAAAAATCATTTTTCAACTAAAATTCATAACTTTCGCTTTCATCATCTCAAGCATCCCAGTTCATAGAAAATTTCTTTATATGACTTAATTTTCCCCTTATCAATAAACGGGAAAATTTTGAATTTATCTTCAAGTTTAGTTTTTCTTCAATTTAAAACGAATCTGATCAAAAATTCTTTTCAAATTAAAGCTCATAAAATCCGATCTAACAGTTCGATTTAATCGAAAATGTTTTTATATGCCTTATTTTCGTGTCCCAAATCTATCGGAGAAAGAATTTTGAATGAATCTTCAAATATCATTTTTCGTCAATTTTAGCCGCATCTGGGCAAAAATTGCTGTAACTAAAATTCATTATTATAATTATAATTATTAACTCATTATGAATGTTATTATATAACTTATTATTATTAACTAAAGTTCATTCAGGAATTTCTTTATATGTCTTAGTTTTTGATAACTATTTGATACATGAAAGAATTTTAATTCCATTCTCAAATTTCATTTTCCTTCAATTTGAGCCAGATTTTTCGATAAAAAGAAGTGTCTTTTTTTATGTAATATTCCTAACTTTCTAATTGTCCAATTTCAACAGAAATTGCTCCATGTTTCTTACTCTTTTGTTTCTAATCGATATGGGAAAAAATTTTGAATTTATATTTATCATGCCATCAAACGACCTAGCGCGACTCTGGTTGAAAAACGTCCTCACCAACCCACTCCAAAGAAAATGTCTAAAATTTGTCTTTCCAAGCAAGCTAACTTTTAAGTTTCGGCCGACTCGCATCAGAAACAATACAGCCCAGTGGTTGGGTCGTTAAAAAAGGCCGAATTCGGAATTAATTAGGGGAAAGCTGGAAATTGTTTTAATCCCTTCAGTTTAGGTCTGGAATGAACATACTAAGTTTTCCCCCTCCGGCGAGGTGAGCGTTAGCCGCTGCGTGCAGAATTGTAGTCAGAAAATAGGACTTTTTTCATTAATCGATCTATATCTCAACAAAAGCTCATGCTATCAAAACTATTTTTATGCAAAAGTTGTAGAGCTTGAAATTCTGAATAAAATGAGTACCAACACTTATTATATTCATTCAAAATTCAGCTCACATATTTTTATATTATAAAAATATTTTTGATGGTATGAGCTTTTGTGGAGATATAGATCGATTAATGAAAAAGTCCTATTTTCTGACTAGAAATCTGCACGCAGCGGCTAATGCTCACCTAGCAGGAGGTTGAAGCTTAGTATGTTCATTCCAGACCTAAACTGAAGAGATTAAAACAATTTCCAGCTTTCCCCTAATTAATTCCGAATGGAACTACCCAACCACTGGGCAATAGACTTTCCACCCGATGCGGTTTCAACGGACTTGACGAACTCGCATACGACTCACCTATACTGCGTTCCTTGTTCTAATTTGCCTTATATTTTAATTCATTTCTCTTTCTAAGAATATGATTTTATACAAGCGTTATATTTATAGTGTCTTTCTTTTATTGTCCCTCTAATTGTCCTTAATGTTTTTAGCATAGTGTCTTTCTTTTATTGTCTCTCTAATTGTCCTTAATGTTTTTAGCATGTGTCAAGAAATGCTGCACATTCAGCTTTCCTCCTCAAAAGTGTCACTAGTTTTGTTCCCCATGCCCCGCAAAGTTATCTGCTTTTCAGGCGGAAGTTTACTACTTCACATTGGCTTCAGTTCTTATCATCCAATCTTTTGTCAAAGCATCATTTTTGCATCTGCGTTCTTTTCTTATTTCAATGTCGAGCAGTTTTCGTTTTCACTTCCTCGTTCATGAAATGCCCAGAGAGAAAGTATTGAAACCGTCGAGAATCCGACCTCGAGATTTTGATGAATCTGTACGTTTTAGAGATTTGAAATTATATCTGTCGGTCTGCTTGTGAACACGATAGCTCAAAATCGAGCGAACGAAACTTGGTATGTGGCCTGCATAACAAATTAGTAGATTTCCATCGAATTCTGGCCTGTCTGCCTCTCTGTCCGTCCTTACGCAAGGAGCCGGACGGGTATAATATGGAACTTAGTTGTATCACCAGAATTACAGATGTGTATCAAATTTTGGACCAAATCCGTTAAAGGTTTAACAATTTCTATTAGTACTTTAGTGTGACCGTGGCGCCATCTGGTATTAGATATGAGAAAACAAATTGATTTTTAGATTTCATCTATATTCACAGGTGGGTGACAGAAGAATGTGAACACATTAGGATTTGCACATTTCTTTGAATATCATCCGAAAGGCCGGATGAATGTTCTTTGAACTTGGCCCATGTAAAGAAGAGACTTAACCTCACATTTTACAGTGAAAATTCGGTCACAAGGGCATTTAGGAGACCGATCAGAAGTTGATTATGAAGAAAGAAATCTGGGCTTAACCCGTTTATCAGAAAGCTGCAGTGGCGTAACTAGGGTGGGGCAGGTAGAGCACGTGGCCTGGGCGCAATTGCAAGGGGGTTCAAAATTAAGGAAGCAATTAGTTGTATTTAAAAGAAAAGAAGGTTTTTTTTAAAGCTTATTTCCAAGTTTCTTAAAAATTGAAATGGTTTTAACAAAGTGAGGGAAAATCTTAAGGATATAGTCATTTTTACAACCGGGAAATCTCAAGCTGCGACAAAATAACAAGTAATATTATGTTTTAAAGATTTCCTGACTCAAACCTCCGTCAATAAAATTAAAAGCTCGTTTAAGGAAGGTCGCTACCCAAATTTGTGTCTCGGTGGGGTGGGAAGATGGTTAGGGATGATTATCTCCCGTAGGGTTTCTGATGGTTTTTCACGGTAGACCTGATTCATACTGACTGGATATATAAGTTCTTCGGAAATTGGTGATAAATGGTTAGCGAAAGTGTCATTCCTATTTTCAATCAGAAAAGAGTGAAGAACGGAACATATACCTCCATTTTTTTGCGTAGAGTAAAAGCACTCCAGCAACTTTAAAAGATGTAAGTTCGCTATCTTTAAATTGTTTTTAGTACTGAATATTTGCATAATTTGTATGATGAAAATGCGATAGTGTTTATTTTAAATTTTATTTCGCAAAACCTAGGTGCAGTTGTTCCGCCAAACGCAAACAAACAAACAAACAGAAAGTACTCAGACAGAGAGAAAAATCGCTTAAAGTTTTGCAATTGCTGGTAAAAATTATTAGTCCGTATTGGCGATGAAGTAAAGATAAATGAAATTGAATTCTTTAATAATTAAGGAAAACAAATACATAAAAGAGAATCCAATTCCTGCCGTAATGTGAAGCGTTTTCTTTCTTCGCAGAGTTACGCTATCGTCGCCAATTAATTTTACTGTTAACAAACTCATTAAAATTTCCCTTGACTATCAAATCATTAAACTACTAATACTTAACCTAAAAAAATTATTTAAAAATGTAAATATGGCAATCATTTTTTTGTTTGTAATCCCCTTATGTTTAATACATGTACAAACATTTTAGTACTAAAGTACTGTAATTATAAAACTTTTGCTTCATTAAAAGTCAGAAAAGTTAATTTATAACAATTCGGATACTCTAAAGCCACCAAAATTTTTCAGAAATAATGTATCTTTTTTTTATGAACACAAATAATATCTACTAAAATAATAAAGAATTTAAATTTTTCATGTCATAAATAAATTAATAACGTTGTAATTTTTTTTCATGCTTGAATCAGCACTTTCACCCTGCAATAGCGCATCCCCTAATTTCATGTAACGGATTTCAACTTTGTCTTAAGGTGCTAGATAAAACATTATTAAACTTTATTGGTTGTAAATTGATTAATAAATTTAAAGATATGCATGAAATTATATGATGAATTATACTATGAATAATATTAAATATATTTGTCACTAAGGCTTTTGTATGATATTATCTGCGTTAGGAAATAATTTACTACAATGTTTAATGTTTTCCTACTGTCTATGGGAAAAAAGTAATGTATATAATTTTTTTCATTTTTCTTCGTATTAAGGGTGGGTTTCTTAAGATGGGATTCATTAAGAGATTTGTACATATTTTACATTATTTTTCAAATACAAGATAAATGAAATACACATGTTCAGTTACAATTTAGCGAAATTTCGTTAAAAAATTTTTAAATCCTATCATCTCAAAAATGTTTTGTATGTAATTTTTTAAGTTTATTTGCTCTTTTAATCTTTGCACGCCCCGGCATAAAGTTTCCGAAAAGAAAATGAGGATCACATTTCAAAAGAAAAAAGAGGGGGGCGCAGTTTCGGTATTTGCCCTGGGTGCCATTTTATGCAGGTACGCCACTGGAAAGCTGATAATGCCTTGAAATGTTCACCAATGGTTTTGTTTGAAGTGCGCAACATCTACATTTATTTTCGTAAAAATAGCACGAATATTCGGGAAGATATAAAGGTTTCC
>BGPR01022736.1:0-25026 GCA_013235015.1 Araneus ventricosus | reverse complement strand
TGTGTGTGTGTGTGTGTGTGTGCTTTAATTAAAAATAATTTGTGGTAGGATATTGCATCCATTTTTTGCTCTGAAGCAAAAACCCTTCGGACATTTTTTAATTAAAAACAATTTGGGGTAGGATATTGCAACCAGTTCATAAACAGTTTCTAACAAGGCAGTGCATCCTCTCCAGCTTACTGACCAGTCTTAAATACTCTTATGTTCCATTTCACTGCCATCTCTTACTCTGACCAATTCATCTTCATGCTTGGATTAGATATTCATTCGAGATCCAGGGCTAGAAGCAGTTCTAGTTGGAGATGATGTTGAGGAAGATCTGAATTGAGAGACCTTGTTAATTTATTTTTTTGTAACCAATCTTGGATTGGCATCCTAAGCCGATGGCTGTAACTGTAAGTTCGCTATTAGCATTTGCATAACGAACAACATTTCTTGCATGATGGTGGATATAATTTGAGTGATTTTCTGAAGTGCTTCTTGGATAGCTACAGAATAAGTGCTTTTATTTTGATGCTGGATTGGCACGGGGGAGATGAAAAGGGGGGCACATATACACTTTCGAACCATTCGGTAGCAACTGTTTCGTAAGTTGGAACTGAGTTTAGGGTCAGATGAAAGGCTCGATGCAATTTAAATTCTGTCAGCTTTTCAGCGAACACAAAGAAATTCATAGTTCACATTGGGACATGTCCGTGTGTAGTTCGTCGCTCGACTAGAGCTCATGCTGAACTGAAATGTCGAATTTTCAAACCAAGGCGTATTCCATAGCATTCACAAAGACTCCCTCCTTCTTCCTTGACTACTGAAAAGTGATGATTGATGGTTACCAGTGGGTTTGCTCCATCACACACACAGCGATGGGGGTTTAGCGAAGCGCACGGCCTCAGTTAAAGGCCTCAATCTTCGCTCCTGATAAATAGAATCAATGGCCAAACGATGTTGAATTTGACCTGATTAGATGGATCAATCGATCCGTTCCAAATGCTAAAACCTTCGCCAAATGAAGGTGACAGGACTGTGTCATCGCCATGGTTCAAATATAGTTCGTCGTGAAAATAACTTCAATGAATGTCTAGCGAACGGTTTGCATATGTATCAGGTCTGTCTTGGAGCCTATAAGGGGTTTAACCTTCGGTTCTGAGTAATGTGAGAGCTGGATAATTCGAAGACTTGAATTAGGATGGTAAGGTTGTAAAAATTCGGGTTTACTTGAATTTAACACTTCTTTTGTATCATATCCAAGGTCATTTTCCTATTGTTCTTGCCCCACATCGGTTCTTTAAGGTATCCGGCTATTAAGCTTGGCTATCTGGAGTGGCTATCAGTTTATGAATGAATAAGTTTATGACGAATTATCTTCGGTTTCAGCATTTGGTAATAGTCCAGGACAGACAGACGGACGATTTTGACTCTCTGCGACCAAGCTAACTCCTTCAGACTAGTTACACAGTGACATTGTGTGAAATGTACCTAACAAAAGCAACTTTCGAGACAAAGAAATTTAACTTTCTGTAAAGAAGCAACAATAAGCCTTGTTCAACAAACAAAATTTCTCCAGAATTACAAATTTGAAATCTCTGGTTTCTTCACTTTAGGGCTAATTTCTTCAATCGTTTTTAACTTCGATCACCAAGCTTATAATTTTGAGCGGTGTAGAATTGAAATAATCAGTTTTATACATTTTTAAATGTTTTTCATCCTGGCTTTTATTAATATAGATACCAATAACTACTAATCTTCCTTCATGCATTCATTAATAAATATCCATCAGCCCTTCAACCCGCATTAAGTCATACTTAAAATTTTTATTTTATACTTTTAGGTTAATGACCTAGGAACAGCATACCAAGACATAGATAAGATGGCTGCTGTCACCATTAGACATGGAGAAAATGGTCAAATACAGATGGTAAGAATGAATGCCATTTTTTTGCCTCCTTTCCGAGGTTTGAAAATAAAAGCCATGAACTCAAGCTGACAATTTAATGAATCTTCACGTTTAGACTTCCTCGAGTCAGAAAAACAGTTGTTTGGAATTATTCCTGAGTGTATATGCGAACACTGTAACTTAAAAATACAATGGATAATAAATGATGTTTGCTTTGTGATCTTAACACAAAAACTCTAAACCTGCATCGAATTTTGAGTCTAATCCGTTAACTTCAGATTTTTGAGTTTTTTATAGATGTCAGATCAGGACAGTTAGTTGCAAAACACACCTTTAGGGACGGATTAAGCTGGTTTCTGGATCCTAAAGCTAAAATTTTTTTGGGCCGTCTAAAAGCATTACACATATCAATTTGTGCCTTTCGCCTTGTCAGTCATTATGTTTTAAAATTTAATTTCAAGACATTTTAATCTTTCTAATTATATTTTATTAATAGTTATATTTTATAATTTAATTTTTATTAGTTTATTAGCCTACAAAATATACCTTCTTCTATGTTTTGCAATACGTGTATATAGTTTTAAGCCTTGAAAATGATTTACTTTAAATGCTACAGAAGATATACCCAAACAAACCTTCACATATGATTTATGAATGAAATTAAAGGCGCATTATTAATAAAATGTTTGTCATGGCATTTTTAAGGAATTTTATAAGGAGAAATGTGACGATCTGTTGATACTTAACCGTATACGAAAATTTAGGAAATTTTACCAATGTAGCGCAACAGATTACTTATTATTACAGTTATGTATTTTAATTTCAAAATGAAAAGCTAAGGAAGCGATAAAAATATCTCTGGTGAGAAGATTTTTTAAAATTTTATTTCGGGTCTCCTTTTCAGCCCTATGCGCGCGGTTAGCTCACTCACCCTTTAATCCTTTCGTCCCTAATGGGAATATACGTCCCGGATATTAGACTTCATTCCTTATTGGTAAATAAATACCACTTTTACATTCAGTCTTCTTAAGAAATTAGGGAATAAAGTTATGAATAAAGAAACTTGGAAACTCTCTCAGATTGCGAATGGCGGACATATGTTTTTGAGCAAGCACACAACTCAACTTTCAATTGGTTTATTTTTTAATTTTACATTAAGTACACTTAGTGTAAAATAGTTCTTATTAAGTGATAATTTAGCCTTTTTACTTTTCATGGGATATATTGTCCCAATCGTAATTAACAGTGGGACAATATATCCCATCAGTGGTCAAATAACAAGATTATTGCTATGGAGCTGTAAAGTTGTTTCCCTAATATGCTTATCTTATGGCAAAAAAGAGAGTTTTACAGATGTTTTACTGGAATAGTCCCAGCCGACTATACGATTAGAACATATTGTCTCAATTGACTATACGATTGGGACATATCGTCCCAGGCGATTTCCAGGATACGGGGAAAATTTAAATTTTAAACTCATAGGTATACTTCTTTTAGCATGTCAACCTTAAATTAAACTACTTTTCGTAGTTAAATTTTAATCATGAAAAAGTCCGGTCGAAATGGTTATTCCATACCCGCAGATATGTAGAATCATTTGTGATCACACATCATTATAACGTTTTTATATTGAAGTATACGAGAAGGTTGAGAGGTAAACGCTCACTATTTTCTGTTTAACTTTCGAGTATACGAAGCACAGAATGAGAAAATATAGTTATCGTTGAAAAATTCGACTTCGATATTTTGATGAATTTAGATATTTTAGATCTCCCCGGATAAAAAACGAATAATTATGTCTGTGTGAACACGATGTCTCAAAAATGCAACAAATCGGTATACACAGGGTTTAAAAAAACTGATTGTGTCAATTTCGTCAGAACTATCTGACACAGATGCTCTGATGCATGGAACTGAGCTATTGTACTATTATAAATTTGTATTCCATTCAATATGCGTTGCACATTTCATCTGGTGTAACCTTTGAATTTACTTAATTGACTGACAAACAGCCCCATTTTGTGAATCTCCTTTGTAGCTCTGGTCCCATGTTCAATTGCTAAAATGACTTGTTCCGGCATGCCTGGCCTACCTTTAAAGTTTGGCCACCATGTATAACGAAATGGTAGATTTATGTCAAAATATGAATAAAATCTGTCTAGGGGAAGTTGTCTGCATGTCCTTATACTGAACTACAGTCATGATGATAAAACCTTGTACCAAATTTTATCCATCTAGCTATTCAAGTTTTTTAGTTATAGTGTTCACATGAACGCTGACAGACAGACAGACTTCCCGTAGACGGATTTTGTCCAAAATTTCATAGAAACCTACAATTTATGTGTAAAGATCACATACCAAATTTCATCACTGGGGCGTTAGTGATGAGATTACTTATGGCTCATTGACCAATAAATCCAACAGATATGGCTTAATGAGAAATGGAAATTAGACCTAATTGTTAATGCATGTACCAACAAATTAAAATAACAGGAATGAACTCAAAAAAATAAGAATAAAAATAAAAAGTGGGAGGCAGAAAAAGGAAAGCGCGCCGACTGAGGATACTCGGGGATCAAACCAGCAATGTGAGATTTTAAAGTTAGGTGTCATGACAACTAAGCTGTCAGGGCTGACAAGTTGGGAGCAAAATTTTTAAGAAGACTAAAGACGGAATTGGGAAAATTTGAAAAGTGGAGAATTATTTATTAGTGGCCGAAAGCCAATTTAGGAGAGTATTAGTTTTGTCGATATCATTATTTTGGGTTCTTAGGGTGTGAGCCAAAAGGGCAATATTGGTGTTTTTGAATAAACGTTTAAATTCTTGAAGAATAAAGAATAGATCTTGGATTTCAGAGGCTGAATTATCGGGAGGGGGGTATTTTTGGAGTATTAATATCTGGGTTTCCAGTTAATTTATTTTGGTTAAGATGACTTTTCGCCATGTCAGCGTAAGAAATTTGACCCCTCCCTGTATCTCTAATAGTTTTCGAGTTATCGTGTTCACAGGCATACAGACAGCCATAATTCCAAAATTGTGTTTTTCCGACTCAGGGAGGTCTAAAACGTGGAGATTCGTCAAAATCTCGAGTTCGAATTTCTGATGATTACAATACTTTCTCTTTGTGCACTTCGTAAACGATAAAGTAAAAATTAGAAACAGATGTAGAGTACTAAAGAATAAATGATTCTGGTAACTCTATACAATATTTTCGTCTTTTTAACTCATTATAACATTTTTACTTTTTAATAGGATGGTACTATCGGTGACAATCTTGTTGTGAAACCTGTGCCCACAGACAGTTTGGTTCCTCAGAATGATGTCTGGTTTCGTCGCAATTTTGACGCAGATCACACGAATTCTACCATCTTTCTTGAAAGGTTGGCTACAAGAGAAAATCCTCATTTCTTGTTCCATTGCACAAGGGGAAATTCTTCAAAAAAATCAAGTAAGATCTTTGATTATTTTGTTACCATTTTAACACGGTTAGTAACGCTTTAATATTATACATCTTTTAACACTCTTTCGGACTTTATTGTTATAGCATTCAATTTCAATGTGATGCAAAATGATATGAATGCTATAACATTACAATTTATAAGCCACATTAGAACGCATTCAATACTATATAGGCGTAATTTTTGAAATAATTATGCACTTTAAATTAATGGCTAACTGGTTCGTTAAGTATTTCCATTTGATCTGGTTTTTTCTTTCCATTATTCACGAACATTGTGTGATATGTGAACTTTCGTATAGATGTTACCTATTGTTAATTTCTAAGCTGAATTTACATTGGGATAATCTCTGGCCACAACTGGAGGCCACATGGCATTCGATAATCTGACCTCAAGGACACTTTCAAATGCAGAACTCTCTGCCAGTGAGAAGGGAGAATGTGGATTGAGAAAAGATTTACTGCTTTGATTATCTTTCTGCTTATGCATGTCTTTTGATTATCAATTGATAACAAGATTTCAAGAGGGTCATGTGACCTCCTGTTGCTGCTAGGATTGTCCCAGTGCAAACGAATCCTAAATTATAGGCTGAAGAAAATACTTAAACATTCTCTTACAACGGGGATATTTCCGAAGACACAGGAGAGTGCTTTTTTTTTCTCTCTCTTTCTAAATAATTGGAAAACAAGGTCTGTAGTCTCTTTCCACCACTCGTGGAGTTCATCTGGTTTTTCTTAATAGCAACTAGTCTGCCCATAATGTAAGGGTCGACTGAATAGGATAACGGAGTTAAACTACCTGCCAAGTGATTAGGGCAAAGACAGATTAGTAAGACAGGGGAATTAAAAGCGATTCTAGGAACAAGAGGTTCTTGTTATCTCGCTTGCGGTAGCGGCAAGTCCATAAGAGCTGCAGAGATGCAGTCCCCCCTGAAATTTTTTTAAAAGACTGTATTTTCGTTTTTTATTCTAATTGGATTACTTTGCCACTTTAAGAATTCAGTGATCAACGAAAATGGCAAAAAAGTAAAAAAAAAGGAAGACAGAAAATCAATCAAGAATTTAGAGAGACCAGAGCTGCAGCAAGTTTTGCCCCTCCTGAGGATCCGAGATTAATGCTATAAGCAAAGCGTAGCGGGTGAAAAGCAACTCTTTCTCCGCTTGAAATTGCATTCATTTGAGCTGCATTTTCCCCAGCTCTCGCTTGCCGCGACTTCCTCATTTGGCTTTTTTTTCGCTTTTTCTCAGTAGTTCAGTCGTTAAGTAGTTTTTTTAAATTGAATTCTTGAGGAGTTGTAATTTTTCGCTCCTTATTTTTGGGGTGCTGATTACGAATCTGAGGTTTGCCACCAATAATTTGTGTTGAAATTTTAGTTATAGCCAGAAAACATTAAAAATTTTTTCCCTCGGGTTTTTTGCTTATAACTCAAAAACTATAAATTTTTAGTATAACATCATTATAGTATATCAAAATAATCAGCACAAAATTAACTACAACTTAGGTCAATACAACTTTTGAAGAACTGCTTGTTTCTGAGATGACGAGCCGCCATTGTTTGCTTGTACTTTACAGCTCTCTAATTCCAAAACCTGACTAATCGAAATTGTACACACAATTTATTTTTAACGATAATGGATTAGGTTTTGAAAACTTTTAGGTGTTTTCGTATGTTGGGTTATGTATCCAAATAGTGTTAGCTTATGTTTCTTAGCTATTAGGCGATTTTAGTTTTGTTACGGATTTCCCCCCTCTTCTGTCGGTAGACCTGTAAAGACGGGAATAGTGGTGGAAGGATAGTGTGCTCACTTGTTCACCTCTGTGTTCTTCTTTACTCCAGTATTCATTCCTTATTCTTCCTATGCTGCTGCAGCACACTCACCTGTCTCATCTTTCTGGTTCTGGCCGGATTGTATCAGAGAATTTCTCGTAAATTGCTTGAACACCTTGCCATGTTCAAGATGTTGTCTAATTTATTATAAAGAAAATTTCGCTAACTTTCCAAGGAAGTCTTAACTTATAATTAAGTGAGTACGAGGATTGTAAATACAATAGTGGCAACATAGATACCAAAAAATTTGTAATGAACTTACAAGTAAAATTGCATTTCATTCCTTCTATATAATCACGAGCAAAATTTTATAGCTTCTGCCAAATGTCTGGATATAGAATACCGTAGGCAAGGTGCTGTTTGTTGATGACAGCAACGGAGCGGCATAACATTCGCCATTTCTTCAGTATGTACCACAACGTTTGATGACTGAGACCAAATTCTAAGGATAATTCCCGGCCAGTCTATAGACGGTCTATGGAAAGGATCCCATTCGCGATATCCATCTGATGTTGAAGAATGGGCAGCCGATCTGTGCGGTACAAATCCGCAGTCTCGTTCCGAAAAGCACGAAGCGCTTTGACCCATCGTGCAACCGTCCTATACGGTAACGCATAGGCCATAAGCCTCACGTAATCCGTGATAACATTCAAATGCATTTTTGCCACGGGTAACCTCAATTTTAATCCACAACCGCTGATCACCTTCTGTAAACATGTTTTAGAGCAGAAAAATGACACTCTCCACTTCAACGCCGCACAGCAATTACCCTTCAAACTGGATTGATTATTTTATGCAGTCTGCACAACGACAACAGCGTCACCTCATGGCTCCCATATCCTGTTTGCGCGCAGGATTACGTTGCAACTTCTTTATTTACAATCCTCGTATGTTTTGTAATCTTTATGTTTCTATTGTACCAGGGGCTTTAGTACAGGGAATGGTACACAATTGTGCCAGCCCATAAAAAATTCTGTTGGCACAGCAACTGCCCCACCCGCGAGGAAAAGTTTTCAAGATATGTTGTGATGAGCACACATTAATTTCTCTAAATTGTTATATTTCTGTTTTTCAGTTCCATTGAGTGCCTTTTTCGCTAACACCAACAGAACAACTACTGACGTCCATCGCTCTAAGAGGAGCCCCATCCCTCATGCATTTCCTGAGGTCCTGCTTTTAGTGGACTACGACAGTTACGCCGTGCACGAATTCAGCGAGACCAAAACCCGGAATTACTTGGCCAGTTTTTTGAACGGGGTGAGTAGCCATCCTCAAGAGGTCTCTTTTTCACTTTCGAAGCATACTTAAAATATTGCACAGTAAAACTTTTCTTGCCACCTCTGCATAGCGGTCAGCTCTCTCAACGGCCAATTTTGTTTAACACAGAGTATCTGACCCGTAGATGTCATGTTAAACCCGCAGGAACGGCCGCTCAAACCCCTCTGAGCGGCCGAGGTGGACGGCCATGAAATGCATTCATTTCGTTTCTGATGTTGGGAAGAAAGAGTAAAAAGTACATAAACTCAAAACTAACGCCGGAAATCAGATCGAATTTAATCATTCCTTTCCCAACGTAAAGAGAAAACAGGGTTCGTACTCTCCTTGAAAACGGTTTTCATTTTCAAGCACTATGAAGACTCCTTGAATTTGGGTTTTACTCCTTATAAATTCCTTGATTTTCAATTTTTTTAAATTTCTTTTATTAAATGTGTACTACGTTTCACCGATAAAAAGGATTCTAAATCGCGGCCGTATGAATTGCCTAGTATTTTGCGTTGCTCTTTCCGCGATTTGATGTTCATATCCTAGCAGTATCCAAAATTTAATAAATGGTTTTAAGTGCCATTCAGTAATAACCGAAACAATAGAATGGTGCAGATTGAGAATGTTATTTCTCTTGAATTATTTCGAAAAATTAACTGTATTTCTTTAAATTGTAATATATCGTTTGTTGCAAATATTGTGATGGTGGAGTTGAAGGAAAATAGATACTATTAATCAATTTTAGTTAAATTAATCTGAATAATCAAGAAATTTTGTTAATTTTATTTTCTTCATATACTATTTTATAAGCAATGAAAATGCCAAAAAACAGTTTCTAATATCTAAATCCATGTCTCTCTTTGTACCTCTGTATTTTGAATACTGGATTACTGTGCACTACATAAGGTGCACAGTGAGGCTTGACAATTATTTTAGAATTTAAATTCTAAAAAAAAATTAATGGAAATAGTTTTTTATTTGAAACACGATAAATCATGGTATGTAATGAACTATTTGAACTTTTGTTGTAGATGTATAAGTTATAAAAAAATATGTGTGTCTAAGTGGCACCACTCTACTTCCATATAAATAGATTTAACATGGCATTTTTGGATAAATCAGCTTAGTAAAAACTTATAAAAGAAATAAATATAACCACATTTATTTGAGTTATTAGCAATGTTTTAAATACTCTTAATATAATTTTTATGTACTTTAAAAAGGAACCCTTTTTCATGAGTAAATATTGACTCCTTGAAAATTTTGAAAATACTCCCTGAAAACTCCTTGATTTTTAATTTAAAAAATCAGTAAGAACCCTGGAAAAGGGAACTTCGGTCTCTACTTGGGTGAAGCATTCAGAAGTTCATTTGATCCTTTGTGGCAAAGAAACTGCTGATATAAGTTGCGACCATCAGCAAATGGAACTTTCAGCTCCGTAAGAAAAAAAGCTTACAAATGAACAGATGTATGCATTATTGCCCATTACTACCGATGAAGCAATAAGGTTCTTTTTTTCCAATTAAAAAAATTACATATTAAAAAGCCAAAAGATCCAAGGAAAGCAAAGGCAATTTTTTTTTTTAAATAGTTAGAAATTTTCGTCGAAGATTCTTAAAATTCGATAATAAATGACGAATTATGGCTTGTATCAATACGTATTTTGCACTTTCAAATATTAAACTCTGTAATAGGCTTTTTATTTTTTGACAATTATAGTGAAACCTGTCTCCAGCGGCCATCCGCTGTAGAGAGTTTCACTGTAATTGTCAAAAATGATGACTTCAAATATAGAGGGTGGTATGCTTAATGCTAAGGTGCGCGTTTTCTGAACAAGTGAAACTTCACCGCCAGAATAGTTTAACACATTATCTTCCAAGACTATTTTGAAGAAATTTACTATTTTGAAGAACAATCACGAGTTATCTCGTGGTTTTCATTCAACGTCTTAAACAAACTGAAATGTAGCCGCTTTGTGTCTGTCCCAAATAGTCGAAAAATCGACACCTGGAAGGAGTGGAGAATAAAACATTTATTATTTTTCATTAATGTGAAATGAATACAGTTAGTCTGTTCTTAAATACGGAGTTCTGAAAGAAAAAGGCAAAAATATCATTTATTTTTCCTAAAGTGTGCTGAGCTGAAAGCTTCATGTGCTGATGGTTGCAACTCATCTCAGTATGTTCCTTGTCAGAGTACGAATCAGTGCTTGAAAGGCAGAAATGAACTCTTGAATGCCCGACCACAGTAGAGGCTGAAGTTCACTTTTCTCTTCACATTGAGAAAGGAATAATTATTTAGAACTGATTTCCGGTATTTTTTTAGTGCATGTATTTTTGGTTCTTTCTGTCCTCCCTTTTCTCTTATCCGTTTAACCGGTTTGCCCGTACGGTGTACGGGCTCCCAAGAATTGTCCCTAACTGGTTTGCCCGTATAGCGAACAGGAATCTTTCTCCTTTCCTTTTACGGTTTGCCCGTTATTTTAATTCTCGTAACAACGCTGTCGATATTTTTCAACAGATAGCGTATCTTGTTCATATTACCGAAATGCTTCCATCCGGGTCTTTCGCTGAAGGGTTTTTCTCCCTTCGAAGATCAGAAACGGGAATTTATGCAGCAAAAAATATGCCTTTTTCGTCAATACTTCTGGTAAAAAAAATGATCGGTTAAGGGGTTAATAGAAGGTTCGAAATCAGAGAGACGAAAGAAGAAAGGCCATCAGAGCCGGTAAGAGAGGTTTGAATGGCAGTTCTGAGGGGGTTATTTTAACGTTATATAGGCCGAAAATGTCGTGCCGCCAAACAGAAGTGGCCGTTGGGAGAGGTGGCCGCTTAGAGAACTTTTACTGAAATTCATTCTGTGCATTAGTAAACAAATTCGATAACTTAACACCTGCAATTGATGAAGGATAAAAACATTAACTTTTTTCCATCGAACTGTCGTTATATGTTTAATCTTTTGTCACATACTATGATCTTAATTTTTAAAAATTCATCTGATCATTAATTTCTTCAGTACTTTTATAACCCGAGTTTCTTTGAAGGTGGATCTAAGGTTCAAGACTCTATCGAATCCCAGAGTTACTCTTCTGTTAAATGGTATCATCATAGCTAAGGTAAGTGAACCACTTATTCTTTTCATAATAAATAATCAAATAATAATTAGAGCAAAATTGGAATTATTTTGGACTAAGTAGGGCAAATATTTTCAATTTGAAAATATTTGCCCTACATAGATTTATAATTGGGATGAATAAATAGAATTTAACTTAGATTTTATTTTATTTAGAAGTATGTGTTTTATAAAAAATTCAGGATCTCATCTGATAATATTTATTAACACAGAATACATTTTTGAGATGAATTACCTTGCTAAAAACGTTACTCATAAGAAAAAGGGAGAAACAAATATCAATGAGTCAGTCATGTGACCACTTGTAATGTTGTTGTAATAATAATACGACTTACATGAAAAGAAAATTGATAAATTACCCTGAAATTTATCAATTTAGTAGCAGCAAAGATGCTTAAAATCCAAAAAACATTTATGTTATGATCATGTTTTCGCAAAGTATTAAGCTAAAATAGTACAAGTGAAATCAAATTTATTTAATTAGCTACTAAGATAAATAGTTTCTCTTTTCCCAAGTTAGGCTTTGATTAGAATTTGAATGTTCTCAAAATAGAATAAAATCAGGAAGAAACTGTTCTACAGAAAGAAATTTACAAGCATTTAGAGTGAAATTAAACTATTGAAAATATGATCAGTGCCACGGTGACAAACTACGTTTTGGGGTTTAACTAAAGGTGAGTTTTATGAGAAGTAGTTGCTGATTTGTGGGTTCTTCTAAATGATCGAGCCTTGCAAAACTTAGAACGTTTTAAGGTGACTAAAAAGAACTTAGAATGAAGTGAATGGTCCGTATTTACAGCGGCCAGTGGAAGAATAGGCACGCCTTTTCTTTACCCGTGTTCATCTGATCCGTGGATTGAACTTTTATTTAACTTGACTTGTTTCATATTTGTAAAAATGAAATTTTGCAATCGATTTTTCGCTCACTTTCTGATATGCTATAATTTGGAAACATTCTACTTTCGTATTTTCTCGATGTCAATATATTATTTTAAAACTTTCAGAATTTAATTTTCAATTAATTTAATTAAATCTTAGTTCTATACGAATAGCCTTATCTGGTAGTGAATTTGACGAAAAATTAACATTAAAGTTCCATAATATTTATATTTATGAGTTATAAATTAAAAACTAAAAAGTAGAAAACAGTTAAAATAAAAAAATTATACTTTTTAGTACTCAAATAAAAGCACATTGTTAAAACTGTTGTTATAAAATTTATAATTATTAGTTTTTCTATTTCTAGAGCCGTGACGTGACCCCCTATCTTGAAAACAACCGCAAGTTACTGAGATCTTTTGATGCACATTCAGCTCTCAACGACATGGCCATGCACATGTTTTCAGTTCGAAGACGGCTACCAGCACATGACCTGGCCCTCCTGCTCACCAAATTGGACATCTGTTCGCTCGACAAAGCAAGTGGGAGGTGCAGCCCGACAACAGAAGGTACTGAATGAGTTTCTTTCGTTAACGCCTTTATTCACAAACCGCTCCACGCCATTCCATTCTTCAGCCAATCCATTTAGGCCCGGTGCACATGTCCTACTTGTGTCAATAGTGGAAAAATGTCGGAGAAGAGATTAGCGGCTTGAAGTACCTTGATACTAGTTGGGTAGTGAACACGTACCACCAGCAGAGCAAGAGTGCCATTATTGACTTGTCCGACACATTCGCTTAGCGCTTTCCCTCGAATCGGAGAGAAATCGGAAAAGAACCGAAGGCATGTATGTACTAGCCAACTGATATCAATATACTTCCAGCCGCTGATCGCAGTTTATGTTGCTAATGATTTACCTAACACATATCGAATGTGTGTACCGGGCCTTAACCAGATCCTAACAACAGGAAATATTTCATACCACGCACATGCATCCACTACTAGTCGCAATCCAATCCCGGGTCCCACCTTCTTCAATTTTCTCTGTAAACCATGCACTCCATGTCCCCCCACACACGTACCTACTCCTGCCGCATTTATGGCCCGGCAGTTCAGATGGAGTGTTGGATATTGGGTCAGGTTGGATATCCGATCTTCCGCTCCAAGGCACGTCAGTTCTGACCGCTTTTTAACATTGACCTTTCGGCATGGAGCTGTCGAATTTGCATGGCCTGCTGGAACTCCACACCATTCCATTTTTCATCCCACCCATTTAGGTAGGTCATTCACGGCCGCTCCTCGCAAACTGCAATCCCATCCGTCAATCTGATCCACTAGTGCAACTACTCCTTCCCCACCTGCTCCGATTTCCTCTCTCTCCCCACGTTTCTAAACCGGTCGCATTTCAGCATTTATGGCCCGAAAGTCTAAATGGAGCGGTTGAATATTCAGACTGGTTGGAAATCCTTACATTCGACCACGCCGCTCCAATTATAATCGGTTTTTCGCCTTGACGACCGGGTTTGGCCAGGAGCGGTTTTCGTGGAGTGGAGTGATTCGTGCATCCCTCAAGTATCCAGTAACACTTAGTTGTTCCCAAATGTATTCAGATCATTTTACTTCCTCTTTACGAAGTACGTAAAGAAAAAGCATTGTTATAGTCAAAAATTTAAGTCTCTTATAAGATGCAGGATTATTGAACTTCACCCTAGGTTAGTTTGGGAAGTAGTCAATGCAAGAAGAAAAAAAGATGGTAGCAGAGGGGAGATCCTACGTTTCAGATAAAAATCATAGATTCGACAATTTTACTTGTTCTTAAATCTGCGTTTTTCGAAAGAAGGAAAAAGATCATATGTTCCTATGTAAATTGATTTCTTTTTATTAGGTACGGAAATTGAACTTGTTCATTTTGCCCATGCTAGACTTTAACCTCTTAGTTTCTATAGAAATTGATTTTTTTTATTAGGGTACGGAAAATGAACTTGTTCATTTTGCCCATTTTTCATTTTAATCCCCACTCGTCCATCAAACTATGACATTTTTAAACTTGTAAGCTAAAACTGTGCCTTTCACAGACGGTATAATTCTATATAAAAATTGTGACTAGTTGTGATTCTTAGTTGAATCACTCGACTGCACATTCCCAAACCAGAAAGGATAATTAGAGAGTAGAAAAACAATACAGTTAAGGGGTTAAATTTGATACTCTTCGTCTAAATTCAGGACGTCAAGAAAGTTAAAATTGTAGCCAAAAGGTAACAAGTTTCGATTTCTGTCACGAGAGTCACAATGATTCGTCTGAGATCACGAATATTTTCTTTTACTAAACAATACGAGAAATTTTATAGAATTGAATTTTTAAAACGTTATTACTTCAGCTTTCTATAATAAATACCGATTTTTAATGAATAACAAACTAAAAGAAAATAACAGGTATTTTTAGTTTAAAAAGTTTTAGTTTATAAATTTCAAATTTTTTTGGTTTATAAAGATTTTCTTATCATTAAACTGTTACGTAAGTAATGACTGAACTTTCAGCAAATTTCTTTTATTTAAATCTAACGTGAAATCATCGCTTAACAAGCAACGCCACCTATCTCAATTTTTTGAAATTTCAAGGAGGAAAAAAAAACTGATTTTTTCGCAACCGATAACGCATATTTTTGATTTTTTTTATAATCTGATATGAACATGAGACCAGATTTTCCTACCAGATGTGAAAAAATTTCGGAAATTAACGTCATTGGTTGCGAAAAACTCAGGTTTTTTTTACTACTTAGAAATTTTAAAAAATTGAGATAGGTAATGTTGTTTGTTACGTGGCGAAATGCAACTTATTTGCCTATCAGATTTTGTCATTTACATTTAATGAATAAATGAATTACAGTTCGAAAACTGAATTTCTTTAAACATGCGTTTTATGTGGAACTATCTAATACCCATGACTTCGTTCACATAGGAGATATTCCTCGCATGCTCTAGAAAAAGCTGCAGACGATTACAATAAAAACATTATTGGAAATCGCGTTTGAACACATTTTCAAAAATTAATTAAAATTAAACAGAATGACGCATAGGCATGAAACTGGTGTCATCGAAAAGCTAATTTTTAAAACTTTAAGATGATTTTAAAATTATTGTACGATGACAAACACCGAAGTTATTGCGGGAAAAACGTTAAAATTTAAGATAGTTTTTAATTAATTAATATTCTAATTAAAATTTCGAAAAATCCTTTCTCAATGAGCTCCTACTATCCAAGAAGCAACCGCCTGCCAAAATTTCCAGCTTATAGTCCCAGTGGTTTGTGAGATTCGGTGATAAGCCAATGAGTGACTTCTCTTTTATATAGATAGAGTAGGAAGTTTTGAGCATTGTCTTGCAACTTTTAGCTAATAACTTTTGAAAAAGATAATAAGAAATTTAGAACAGTAAAAATTTTAGAATGCAATGCTTTCACGTGGTTTTTACTGACATGTTACAACTTTTTCCAGGAATAGCCTATATCGGGGGTGCCTGCCAAGTGGACGAAAGGAATAGAAGAACCGAAAAAGTTGGAATAGTTGAAGACAATGGAGGATTTAGTGGCATCTTAAGCGCAGCACATGAAATTGCACACCTGTAAGTGAATAGTTTCGCTTTTGGTACTTTTTATACTCTTCTGTTTTAACTTCGACTTGCTTCATGTTTGTAATAAAAACATTTTTTAAAACACACTTTTATTTAACAGCAAATTTTTTTTAGTTTAAAGTAATTTTTTACTGTTTAGTTATTTTCTACTCTTTCATTTTGAGATAAATTGTTTCTCAAACTCACCACCAGGTGGCGCCACGGTGTAGAGATTCAAAATTTAATTTAATTGATTATTAATTGGTAATTAGGTTTTAAAAATATTAAAATAGTGTATTTTCATCAAGGCTACATAGAAGTACAAAATTTCACCCTTCAGGAAGTAAGTGAAAAATGGATTGCATAATTCCATTTATACAAACATGAAAGAAGTCTAGTTAAATAAAGTGCTTAAATTGGAATTTTGTAGTCAATTTTTCACTCGCTTACCACTGAGTTAGAATCATGAAATTCTGTGCAGTTTCATACTTCTAATGAAAACGTGATTTAATTTATGAAGTGCAATGCTATTTTCAGATCTTAATTATCAGTTGATCGCTTAATCATTACTATTAAAATACGAAGGTAAACAAAAGTATGTATCTATCTATGTCAAGCTATCTTCTCACGAATCATTGAATGTAGAAACGAGCCGAAAGTACCAAAAGATTGGAAATAATCCAAGGAATCCATTTTGACCATTGAAATTCCGAAATTATGATTAGTTAAAAAGATTAATTAAAAACTCCAAAATCTTTTAATCCAACATGCTGTCATCTATTGGCAGATGCAATTTTCTCTTTTCCCTATTATTAATTTTTACATCCGGTGTTCTTGCATTTTTTTCATATTTATTTAACGGAAGCTGGGTTTGTAAAAAGTTTATAATTAATTCTTTTCTAGCGACCTTTCGGGTTTTGATTTATAAACATAGAAAAATCGTTTTCTTGCATTTCTTTATTTTTTATTTTTCACCGTAAGACTTACGGTGATTTATTTCGTAAAGTTACCGTTATGTAAGTCATGTATTGCAATCTATTGAGAAGAGACGATTTTCTTTTCCCCCTATTGTTAAACTTTTAAGATCTGGTGTTATCGTATTTTTTTTTATTTATTTCACGGAAGCTTGTTTGTATAAAGGGTTTTATTTTTCTTTTTAGAGCTTTTGTGTTTTGATTTATTAACATCGGAAAAAAATCGTTTTCTTACATTTTTTTATATTGCGGTGTTTCATTTCGTAACGTTTGTTGGGGAAAGTAAATGATAATATTTGTTGAAAAAAATGGAGGCGGGCATATGAAAAATTTGGATCCCGAGGCCTCACGTGACCTCTCCGCCAAGAAATAGAAATATCACATTATTCGAGATTGCCCGTGCAACTCCGGGCCACACAGGTAGTTATAATTTAATCTTTGTTTCTCATGAGAGGCACCGTCTTATTGAAATATCGATTGCAAGATTCCATCACAGTTATAATAATTAATTATGAAGTATATTAATTCTATAACCTAATGATAATACAGTTAAATCCCGGTATAACGATCCCTCTGTTATAACGAACTTTTCAAATGTTCCCAACCGAACTTCTACTCCATATAGTATTTTCATATGCTTATAACGATCTTCAAAAGCAAGAAATTCGGATATTGTGAACCAAAATATCCACTTTTCAAGGTTAGCTTCAGCTTTTTAATGGAGAGTCAATATTTTTTAAATATTTTAGAAAAATAAATATAAGTACAATTAATTTCACTGTTTTATTTTTTAAGAACAAATATTTATCTTAATTTATTATAACCCATACTCATTGCCATTTAGTGTAATTAATTAGTTCAATAAAAATGTATTTAAGGATTGTAGGAAATCTTGTCTAGCCAATATTTGCAAAATCGAATATAGTGAACTCTCGGTTATAGCTAACTTCAGGATCGGTCCTTTGAGTGTTCGTTATAGCGGGGGTTGATTGTAATAATAATAATAAAGTTTTTAAAAAGATGTATTTTTCGAGCAATTATAGTGACCCAATGGCAAAAAATTGTCGGTCCATTAAGAGATTCGGAAAAGCTTGACCAAAATCTCTATTATTTTTACAGGTTAGGAGCCAAGCATGATGGTTTCCCACCAAGTCCATTCCTAGGCGGCCCAGGAGCCGCTGGCTGCAGCTCTCAAGGTGGTTACATCATGAGCCTCAAAAAATTTGGTAGCCGACGGTTCCAGTGGTCTCGTTGCACCATCGAACAGTTTCGCCATTTTTTAAGGTAAGTGAATCGCTCACAGTTCAAATGCAAATCCCCGATTATTCGTGATAATCTCTTTTCAAAATGACACTAATAGACGAAAAACACGAACAATAGGAAATAATTTTTAGTTTGTCTCAAGGGAAGAAACGGTCAAAATAGGAGCATAGGTCGTAAATTTAATCCAGTTTGATTGAGAAATGGATAAAATTTTTTTCATTATTTTTTAATACTATCCCGTGGGACACCAAGTCAATGGCGTTACTTGGAAAGGGGCGAGGGGTGGTAAAAAGAGGACAAATAATTTAGAAACTCTGAACATTTGTTAACAGAAAAACTTGACTGTTGATCCTTTTTCTCCGACATTAGATATACGTATATACTATAATTTTTTAATATTTTCAGTTGCCTGTTCTCTCTTTTATGATGTAAAAAATAAGTTTATAAAAAGTCAGCGCGTGGGTAATTTAAAAAGCTTTCGTGGGTCAGACACTCGGTTCAAAGGTTTGCCACCACTGGTTTAGCTGGATCAACGTCACACTTTGGGACAGATATCACAATTCTGAACCAGATATCAAAAATGAGATTTGAACCGGCACCAGGCAGGACAAATTTTAGATACAATACTAACAGCAGGGTATTTAGCGGAATGAATTTACTACGCACGAAGTCCGCTTTACTAAATTTTAAAAAGAGTAATCTGATAAATAATTTAATTAAAATTAAGTAAAACAAATAAAAAAACGTCGAGAGAATATAAAGAAGACTTCATCTTATAATGATTACAAAGAAATGTAAACAGAAAATGATATTAATTAAACTAGACAATGTTTGAGAAATAACAAGAAATTTAATTAATGCTCTAATTAGTTAATTAAAATTATATTACCAAAGAAAAGGCAATACAAATATAAATAATTATTTCAAAGAGCAAAAGAACTGTTATTACAGTTACAAGCAGAAGCTGCACGACGTTTTTATTCAAAATTTGAGTTGGCGAGGGTCATTTTACGTTTATCATGTGAGCATGATTGACCCCATTGTCGATATGATACTTTTTAAAAAATTTATAGCGCTTCGCAGAGGGATACTATCTGACTTTGTGATCAGTATGTAAGCCTGTATGTTTCAACCTGCTGTCTTCAGTTATAGTAGATTATAGAAAAATTACTTATTTGAACGGAATCTGTTTTCTGTTACAGCACACCAAGAGCTTCTTGTTTGTTCAACCATCCAAGTGGAAATCGATTGGGAGACAGTAAATGGCCCGGACAGTTGCTGTCGCTGGACGAACAGTGCAAACGAGATGGTGGAACTGGAGCTTGTCAGGTAAGTAAACCACAGCTGTCATGGCACTTCATAATGCATGCGGACTTAAGTTTTTGAGCATTTACTTCGTTTATAATCGTATTGCATTTCTAATAAAGGGTGTCCACAAATTTCGTATACAATTTAAACTGGATCTATCTTTGTAACTGCAAACTAACTATCTCTGTAATTACGAGACAGTCATAGGGTTTTGAAATGATATAACTTTAAAAATATTTGCAACGCCAATCGGCAAAAGAAGGAGCATTACATTTTTATTTTCAGACTTTCACTTTTCCACGTGATTCACCAGATGCAATGTGACGGCATTCTCTTGTTAAGCACTGAAAGAAACATTAAAGCTGTGTATATGTGTCACCATTACCAGCTAAGCTGAATGTGCTCCAGAACCGCTTTCGCGGACACAGATAATGAGATTATCCAACGGTTCTGTGAAGAATTAGACTACCTTACGGATGCATATTACTTAAAAATAGAAAGGTATATAGAACAACTTTTTTGAAAAAAAATGAAATGTTTTCTTTTTTTATCAGATATTTTTTATTTTCATAGTTGTAGTACTCTCCTATATATATATAAAGTGAATATAAGTTTTTGGAACCATTCCAATCTTAATTATATTCCTAAAAACAAAGGATGAAAAATGTGCCAGTGGTGATTGTTTTACTCGGAGCACATGGACTCAATGTTCTCCATCTCAGATATATTGCAGTTTTTTAACGTTGGGCCTGATAAAAAGGTTAATTTAAGCCTGAATATAAAATTTACTGAAATGGGAATTATTATTCTGTAAGGGAAGGTTTTATTATGTACGTGAAATATCTCTCACAGTCAACCAATCACCAATCATTCATTCACCTCTTTCACACATAATTAGCAATTTTAAATAATATAAAAAAGTGGAAGAAATATATTTGCCTTATTTTAGATGCTGGGGGCATTCTGCTTTTCATGTCTGGTGCTTGGTGGGAGGTCGGGATCACGCTTGGGTGGGGGTGAGCAGGACCGCCCTAACAAATTCGTGCGCCCTGGGCTGGAATAATTTGGCGCCCCATCAGCACAGCAACTAGGAATTTCAGCCCCTATGGCGCAATGAAAATACCTAATTAATAAAATAATTGAGTAAAATTGTCACCTATTCTGTAATGAAAGACTTACAATTTTGATATGGGCGCCTTTTCAAAATAGGATTTTGATAATTATTTATTTAATTTACACAAAAATATGCATCTTAATTTAAAGCATAAGATATACATATTTATGTGACTTTACAAAATCGATGGCCGTCTAGTTAAAGCTCCCTAACCATGTTTCTAAACATATTTAAAATTATAATTTTAAAAAGTTTTGGTTCAAAATTATAAGAAATCGGCTTAATGAGTTTATAGGCGCCTTTGAATCAATGGCGCCTCTGGGCTACAGCCCAATTAGGCCATTGGATAAAACAGCCCTGGAGGTGAGGTGGCTTTCTTAAAAAAACCTTAGAAGGGCTGTTTCAGCCATCACTGACTCAGGCAGGTTCCTGGCTAAATTGGAGTTGCCGATACTTTTCATGGGGAGGGGGGATGTGTCCTTCACTTGTGCCGCTGCCGGGTGCTTACTCAATCAGTAAGGCCCGGTCACATTAGCCGATTCGTGTCGTTGAAGCTATAAAAATAACAATAGTAATCTCCATTCCCCCTGTGTGTCGCCACAGTTGGCATATGGGTTACTGTTATTTTTATAGCTTCAACGATACAAATCAGCTGGTGTGCACCGGGCCTAAAGCTGCGTTCCAACGACCTGTCTTTCCACAGATTTCGTCTGTGGTTCGCTTTATTTCCTGTCGTTGGAACGGGAAGAATCGATGTGGCTAGTGGGCTTGTAAGTGCATCTGTGGTTTCCCGCGTTGTGGAGATAAATATCTCGCACATCAAAGGACAGACGGCGCCATTGCATCCGTTCACTCGAACGCTGCCGAGATATTTGCAAAGTCACGCTCCGTATGAACGACACGTCTGTTCGAATTCCACTTACCACAGTCCACAAGTGCCGTCGAGTGACTCGAAGTCTGGCCAAGTCACACGCCGTTGGAGCAAGGCTTTAGGAGTAGTGCTCTGGGTCGCTTTCTCTTTTTCGGCTGTCGCGCATCATAACTTGGAATTTCGGCTACTGTAGTGTTGCTATGATTGTCGACTTTATTAAAGAAGTTATTTGACAATTTCTTGAAATATTCAATTATTGGGGTTAGTTTTAATTCTTTTCACACCAGCGATGATTGTCTTTAGCGGAGCGCACGAACTCAGTGGTTCACAATCTCCGAAACATGATAAGTGCCATCTATAGCCCTGGCTGAAAAATGAGTTTAATCTAATTAAATTAAGGTTACCTGAAAAAGATTAGTATTATTGCTGAAAGGGAATTTATTAGTGATTATGTCCAATAATATGCCTCATTTGTTCGTCTCCATTCATTTCAGTCTTTCAACCTGGCATCCACACATGCATACACAGGATATGGGAATCAAGATAAATACGTAAAAAATAAAGTTTTAAGATGAACAATAACTATGTGTTTAAAATTAGGTGAGTTAAGTTAGAGAATGGGTATACCCGTTACCTGATTTTGGCACTGGTGTAGGCGATTTCTGGTCTATGTCAGGTCTGGTTAGTGTCTTTGGCTTAGTCCTGGGGGGGGGCTTCCATATTAGCCCTGATAAGGGCTAGTTGGCTCATTTCCGTTTGTGGTTCGTCTCCGTGCTATGGTGGATTCAGCATCTGGCTTACGGATCTATTCTGGTACCCCCGGTTGGGTTGGGAGACGTCACTTTTTCCGCACGTTAACAACGGGAAAAGTGACATCTCCCAACCGAAACCCTCTGAAAGTAGAAGAGTTCTAGGGCGCCGTTTTTCTTTGGGTGACTGGGGTCATACTTGGAGTATGTCTTGGATTGCTGGGTTGGTACTATTTTCTATTTTGTTAAAAAAGTTAGTTAAAAGTTTTTTGAAGTATTCCTTCACAGATTTAAGTTTAAGCTCTTTTGCTATATATCTATTGCGAATGAACCTAGGTGAGTTCGTGATTTGCCGGGCTATGATGTTTTGGGCCGATTCAAGTTTTATGAGATGACTTTTAGCCACTATATTTGGTATGAACCAGGTCGTTCTTTTTGTATTTGCTTGCATCTAACAAACCAAGGCGCTTTTGTGATTTGACGGCCTATTTTATTTCGGCTGGTTTCAAGTTTATTAATATGTATTTTAGTCGTAGCTCCTAATTGGTCGCATTAAGGTCTTATGTAGTAAGAGTTTGTTACTCAGAGAGAGTTTTTGATTTTTCTCATCATACGTAGTATAGCTAGGATGAAAGATGTAGACGTGAAATATCAAATCACGAAAACTGTTGGGTTTCTTTTTACAAAAAAATTACATCTAGATATTCTGATCCACGCATTTTCCCCCCAGAGAGACAGTCGAGTTTGCTCGCAACTTCACTGCTACAGTGCTACTGGACATTGTTACGCAAGCCGGCCAGCTGCAGAAGGATCTCCTTGTGGTCATGATAGAGTAAGTAATTCAGAAACTTGGTCAAATTCAACTTATAACTTGTTTTCTAATGACTCAGTATGCTGAATATATGCTGTTTCTCATTCCTGGCATACTTAATTAAACTTCTTTTTTTCTCTCATGTCAGATTTGTCGGAATGGAGATTGTGTTGCCAGCGCCTTTTCGACGCTAGCAGGAAATTCTTTTAATTCTAGAACAGGTAACATGATAATAATTATTAAATGTAGTACTTTCATATGCAATTACTTTTACCTTGTAAATGATTAATTTTTTATTCGTAAATATGTAAAATTTTAACATGCAGTTTGTTTTATAGATAAATGAACTCGAGTAAACTACTGAAATTTACGGTGAATATAGTGCCCATTTCAGTCGCATGATTTTCTGCTTAACACAACAAAACAAGGCCTTAACGCAAATAAATTAATTAAAATTCTTAAATATTTATCCATTCATTTTGAAATACACAAAATCCAATCCTCGATGCAGATGTAAATATCCTTCAATAGCAATTCGTCAATTTTCAGCAAAACATTTTACTTAAAATCATTCAAAATTATTATACATTATGCCATTAATAAGTTACAACGAATAAATGTACTTTTATCCAAGATCTTCACCAAAGCAAAAAAAGAAGGAATTATGAAACGATAGAATGAAAAGAAACAACCAAAAATGGTAGGAATCATGCAAGGAATACTTCTATTAAATTCCAAATGTTTTTAACAGATCTTTTAAACTTCAGAATTTCTTAGTGACTATAGCTGCAGATTTTATTCAATTAAGTGCGGTTCTGTCACCTATAATAGACTAAATTTTTTTTCTTTTCGGCAGGCTACAAATTGAATCTCAAATTCCAACCGAACAAAAGAAACTGAATTCCAAAATCTGATTTAGAGAAGCAAATATTTAAATCTCAACTCGGTATTCTGTACGTCAAAACATCGTTGCCATTCGTCAAATTAAGTAAACTAAAAATGATTAGAGCAGATTCCGAAAAATCAAATATTTACACTATAATTTTGTAATGCGACGAAGTTGTTCACAGACTAATTCCTCAAGACTGATTAGATCACTTAGATTCCGACGGCTTCGTTGCTGGAGGATTTCAGGTTCGAAATTCGATTCCACTGAAGACCCGCCGTGTATGTAGGCCTGCTACCTGTTAAATCATACATAGGGGCCAAACGTTCTTCTGCTGGTGTGGTGTGTAAGTTTGGAGAGAAGGTGCCAGCTCATACCGCGATTCAAAATTATGAGGTCCGGCCAAATATAGTCGTGTTGTCTGAAAAGCGAAACGTTAGTAAAACCATAACCACAGTCACCCCGACCTGCCTAGGCATACGGGTTTAATCTGAATGACAGTCGTTGCAATAGAAACGAGTACTGAGGTCAGGTCCTAATGGCCAACACAGCCTCACGGCCCAACCCCTCCCGTAGGAGGTACGTACTATCACTGGAGGGGGGGGACTGCCCCCCATTTCTGTAACCCTAGGCGGGCGAGTTCCTTCATATGAAACCTGAGCAACTCATCCACATTTCGTGGTGCCCACATCGGTAGGGTAACGGGACGTTAATATAACTAAATTAAATCTGAAGTATTTTTGTGTTCATCTCAATGATCCGAACTTGGACTGATCTTCTTAAAACATTTTTGTGAATATGGCAAAAGATAAGAAAATGAAAGCGTATAAAATACAAAGTTGATGTAGTTTTCAAGTAAAAGGAAACTTAAAATCGTGGGGGATTATGACACTTTGTTTATTAATTAATCTTCTGTTATAGAATTTCCTGAAGTTAAGATAGTTCCTGATAATCAAAAGACTGTTCCGGGGCTGCAACGTTAAAAGTTC